>JAMKYM010000045.1:0-225677 GCA_026541065.1 Canavalia ensiformis | reverse complement strand
TATCTAGATATTCATATGGGTCCCGATGCGTACGTAGTTGTCTTGGACCATGTACTTATGTGGATTGAGAATCCCCTTTTAGAAAATATTGTTTTAATAATTCTAAGTCTCACGCGACAGCCTCTAAATACGAGTCGGTGGCTTTTTCTGTTTTTAAATATTTAGAGATTCATATCGGTCCTAGTGTAGTCGTAGTGGTCTTGGAACCTATGCATATGTCGATCTGAGAATCCCTTTTTGGAACATCTTTGTTTTAACAATTCTAAAGTCTCACACGTATGGGTCCTAAATACGAACTGGTGCCTTTTTCACGTTGTTCAATATTTAGAGATTCATATGGGTCTCGATGCAGGTCGTAGTTGTCGCGGCACCCTATGCATATGTGATTGAGAATCCCTGTTTATAAAATAACGTTTTAACGATTCGAAGTCTTACGTGATGGGTTCTAAATACGAATTGGTAGCTTTTTCAGTTGTTCAATATTTATAGATTCATATGCGTCCCAATGAAGCCATAGAGTTCTTGGACCCTATGCATATGTGAGTGAGAATCCCTTTTTAGAAAATATCCTTTTAGTAATTCCAAGCCTCACGCGATGGGCTCAAATACGAGCTGGTAGCTTTTCTGTTGTTCAATATCTAGAGATTCATATGGGTCCCGGTGCGTGCGTAGTTGTCTTGGAGCATGTGCATATGTGGACTTGAGAATCCCTCTTTAGAAAATACCTTGTTTTAATAATTCTACGTTTCACGCAATAGGCTCTAAATACTAGCTGGTGGCTTTTTCGTTTTTAAATATTAAGAGATTCATATGGGTCCCGGTGTAGCGTAGTTGTCTCGGACCCTATGCATATAGCTGGACCAAGAATCCACTTTTTAGAAAATACTATTTTATTTATTCTAAGTTTCATGCTACGGGCTCTAAATACGAGCGGGTGGCTTTTACTATTTTTAAATATTTAGAGATTCATATGGGTCCCGGTTTAGCTAGTAGTTATCTTGGACCCTATGCATAGGTGAATTTGAGAATCCCCTTTTTAGAAAATGCTGTTTTATTAATTCTAAGTCTCATGCGGTGGGCTCAAAATACGAGCTGCTAGCTTTGTCATTGTTCCATATCTAGAGATTCATATGGGTCCCAGTTGCAGCCATAGTTGTCTTGGACCATGTGCTTTTGTGGACTAAGGATCCCATTTTGAGAAAATGCTTGTTTTAGTAATTCTATGTCTCACGCAATGGGCTCTAAATACGATTTGTGTAGCTTTGTCGCATTGTTCAATATCTAGAGAATCATATGCGTCCCGTGCTATGGCCATAGTTGTCCTGGACCTTAGTGCATATGTGACTGAGAATCCACTTTTTAGAAAATATCCTTTTAATAATTCCAAGCCTCACACGATGGGCTCTAACTACTGATGGTAGCTTTTACTTGTTGTTCCATATCTAGAGATTCATATGGGTCCCAGTGCGGCCGTAGTTGTCTTGGACCCTATGCATTTGTGGATGAGAATCCCCTTTTTAGAAAATCCGTTTTAATATTGATAAGTGTCACGCGATTAGTACTAAATAAGAACTGGTGGTTTTTTACGTTGTTCAATATTTAGAGATTCATATTGGTCCCAGTGCGAAGCGGTAGTTGTCTTGGACCCTATGCATATGTCGACATAGAATCCCTTGTTTAGAAAATACGGTTTTAACGATTCCATGTCTCACGCGATGGGCTCTAAATATGAGCTGGTAGCAGTTTCTATAGTTATATATCTAGATATTCATATGGGTCCAGTCTGCCAGGCGTGGTTGTCTTTGGATATGTACTTATGTGGATTGAGAATCCCCTTTTTAGAAAATACTGTTTAATAATTCTAAGTCTCGCGCGGCTTGACCTCTAATCTGGCCGGTGGCTTTTACGTTTTTAAATATTTAGAGATTCATATCGGTGATGTAGTCATAGTGGTCTTGGAACCTATGCATATGTCCTCTTGAGAATCCCTCTTTGGTTTATCTTTTTGTTTTAACAATTCTAAGTCTCTAACGCGATGGGTCCCTAAATACAAGCTGGTGCCTTTTACATTGTTCAATATTTAGAGATTCATATGGGTCCCGATCTGATCGTAGTTGTGCAGCACCCTATCATATGTAATTTGAAAATCCTGTTATAAAATAACGTTTTTTAACAATTCGAGTGCCGATGGGTTTTAAATACAAATTGGTAACTTTTCAGTTGTTCAATATTTATAGATTCTTATCAAAGTCCCAATCATTATAGAGTTCTTTGGATTTATGCATATGTGGTAGGGAATCCTTTAGAAAATATCCTTTTAGTAATTCCAAGCCTGTTGTGATAGGCTCTAAGTCTGAGTAGTAGCATTTTACACATTTATGTCTAAATTCATATAGATTTGATCGTATGGTGTCTTGGACCATGTGCATATGTGGATTGAGAATCCCTTTTAGAAAATCTTGTTTTAATAATTCTAAGTTTCACGCGATAGGCTCTAAATACGAACTGGTGGCATTTTCCGTTTTTAAATATTAAGAGATTCATATGGGTCCCACTGTAGCCGTTGTTGTCTCGGACCCTATGCATGTGTGGACCAAGAATCCCCTTTTAGGAAATACTTGTTTTATTAATTCTAAGTTTCACGCTATGGGCTCTAAATACGAATTGGTGGCTTTTTCTGTTTTTAAATATTTAGAGATTCATGTGGGTCTCAGTGCAATCATAGTTGTCTTGGACCCTATGGATATTTGGACTGAGAATCCCCTTTTTAGCAAATACTGTTTTAATAATTCTAAGTCTCACACGATGGGCTCTAAATACGAAGTGGTGGTTTTTGTTTTTAAATATTTAGAGATTCATATGGGTCCCTATGCAACTGTCGTTGTCTTGGACCCTAGGCATATGTGGATTGAGAATCCCCTTTTTAGAAAACACTTATTTTAGTAAATCTAAGTCTCACGCAATGGGCACTAAATACTGGTATGTAGCTTTTTAGTTGTTTAATATTTAAAGATTCATATGCGGTCCCAGTGCAGACCGTAGTTGTCTTGGACCATGTGCTTGTGTGGATCGAGAATTCCCTTTTAGAAAATATGCTTTTAATAATTCCAAGCCTCACTGCGATGGGCTCATAAATATGAACTACTATCTTTTTACTGTTATTCAATATCTAGATATTCATATGGGTCCGGTGCGTACGTAGTTGTCTTGGACCATGTGCTTATGTGGATGGAGAATCCACTTTTTGAAAATCTTGTTTTAGTAATTCTAAGTCTCACGCGATAGGCTCTAAATTCGAACTCGTGGATTTTTCTTTTAAATATTTAGACATTCATATGGGTCCCAGGGTAGCCGTAGTTGTCTTGGACCCTATGCATATGTGGACTGAGAATCCCCTTCTTAGAAAATACTGTTTTATTAATTCTAAGTCTGACGCGATGGGTTCTAAGTACGAACTGGTAGCTTTTTCTGTTGTTAAATATTTAGAGATTCACGTGGGTCCCGGTGCAGCACGTAGTTGTCTTGGACCCTATGCATATGTGGACTGAGAATCCCTTTTTTAGCAAATACTGTTTTAATAATTCTAAGACTCACACGATGGGCTCTAAATACGAACTGGTGGCTTTTTCTGTTTTTAAATATTTAGAGATTGATATGGGTCCCGATGCAACTGTCGTTGTCTTGGACCCTAGGCATAGGTGGACTTAGAATCCCCTTTTTAGAAAACACTTGTTTTAATAAATCTATGTGTCATAGCGATGGGATCTAAATACAAGGCTGGTAGCTTTTACAGTTGTTTAATATTTAAAGATTCATATTCGTCCCATCCAGCCATAGTTGTCTTGGACCATGTGCTTATGTGGACTGAGAATTCCTTTTTAGATAATATCCTTTTAATAATTCCAACCCTCACGCGATGGGCTCTAAATACGAACTGCTATCTTTTTCTGTTGTTCAATATCTAGATATTCATATGGGTCCCAGTGCAGCCGTAGTTGTCTTGGACCATGTGCTCTTGTGGATGGAGAATCCCCTTTTTCGAAAATACTGTTTCACTAATTCTAAGTCTCACGTGATAGGCTCAAAATCGAGCCGGTGGCTTTTTCTATTTTAAATGTTTAGACATTCATATGGGTCCCTGGGTAGCCGTAGTTGTCTTGGACCCTATGCATATGTGGACTGAGAATCCCCTTTTTAGCGATACAGTTTTAATAATCCTAAGTCTCACGCGATGGGCTCTAAATAAGAACTGGTGGGTTTTTCTGTTTTTAAATATTTAGAGATTCATATGTGTCCCAATGCAAGCTAGTAGTTGTCTTGAGATCCTATGCATATGTGGACCTAGAAAGCCTTTTTAGAAAATGATGTTTTAATAATTCTAAGTCTCACGTGATGGGCTCTAAATACGAGCTGGTGGCTTTTTCTATTTTAAATATTTTGAGATTCATATGGGATGCAGTGTAGCCTTAGTTGTCTTGGACCCTATACATATGTGGATTAAGAATCCCCTTTTTAGAAAATACTGTTTTAACAATTCTATGTCTCGCGCGATGAGCTCTAAATACGGACTGATAGCTTTTTTTGTTTTTCAATATCTAGAGATTCATATTGGTCCTAGTGCAGCCGTAGTAAACTTGGATAATGTGCTTATGTGGACTAAGAATCCCCTTTTTAGAAAATATTGTTTTAATAATTCTAAGTCTCCACGCATGGGCTCTAATCTGACTTGGTGGCTTTTTCTGTTTTTAAATATTTAGATATTCATATGGGTCCCAGTGTAGCCGTAGTTGTCTTGGACCCTATACATATGTCGACTAAGAATCCCCTTCTTACAAAATATTGTTTTATTAGTTCTAAGTCTCACGCGGTGGGCTCTAAATACGAAGTGGTGGCTTTTTCTGTTGATAAATATTTAGAGATTCATGTGGGTCCTAGTGCAGCCGTAGTTGTCTAGGACCCTATGCATTTGTGGACTGAGAATCCTGTTTTTAGCAAATACTGTTTTAATAATTTTAAGTCTCATGCGATGGGCACTTAAATACTGATAGTTGCTTTCTTTGTGTTAAATATTTAGAGATTCATGTGGGTCCCAGTCTGTTGCTAGTTTTTCTTGGACCATATACAAATGTGAATTTGAGAATCCCTTTTTAGAAAATACTGTTTTAACAATTCTAAGTCTCACGCGATGAGCTCTAAATACGAACTGCTAGCTTTTTCTGTTGTTCAATATCTAGAGATTCATATGGGTCCTAGTGCAGCCGTAGTTGTCTTGGACCATGTGCTTATGTGGATTGAGAATCCCCTTTTTAGAAAATACTGTTTTAATAATTCTAAGTCTCACACGATAGGCTCTAAATACGAACTGCGTGGCTTTTTCCGGTTTTTAATATTTAGAGATTCATATGGGTCCCAGTGTAGCCGTAGTTATCTTGGACCCTTTGCATAGGTGGACTGAGAATCCCCTTTTTAGAAAATACTGTTTTATTAATTCTAAGTCTCATGCGATGGGCTCAAAATTCGAACTGGTAGCTTTGCCTATTGTTCAATATCTAGAGATTCATATGGGTCCCATTGCAGCCATACTTGTCTTGGACCAGGTGCTTTCGTGGACTAAGGATCCCATTTTGAGAAAATACTGTTTTAGTAATTCTAAGTCTCACGCAATGGGCTCTAATCTGAGCTGGTGGTTTTTCTATTGTTCAATATTTAGAGATTCATATAGGTCCCGGTGCGACGAGTAGTTGTCTTGGACCACTATGCATATGTCGACATAGAATCCCCTGTTTTGAAAATACGATTTTAACGATTCCAAGTCCCACGCGATGGGCTCTAAATATGAACTGGTAGCATTTTCTATTGTTCAATATCTAGATATTCATATAGGTCCCAGTGCAAACGTAGTTGTCTTGGACCATGTGCTTTTGTGGATTGAGAATCCCCTTTTTAGAAAATACTGTTTTAATAATTCTAAGTCTCACGCAATAGGCTCTAAATACGAACTGGTGGCTTTTTCTGTTTTTAAATATTTAGAGATTCATATGGGAGCCAGTGTAGTCGTAGTTGTCTTGGACCCTATGCATATGTGGACTGAGAGTCCCCTTTTTAGAAAATACTGTTTTATTAATTCTAAGTCTCACGCGATGGGCTTTAAATACGAACTGGTAGCTTTTTCTATTCTTCAATATTTAGAGATTCATAAGGGTCCAGTGCAGTGAGTAGTTGTCTTGGACGCTATGCATATGTGGGTGAGAATCCCTTTTAGAAAATATCCTTTTAATAGTTCCAACCCTCAGGCGATTGGCTCTAAATACGAACAGGTAGCCTTTTCATCTGTTGAATATTTAAAGATTCATGTGTCCCAGTGCAGCCATAGTTGTCTTGGATTTTGTGCATATATGGACTGAGCATCCCTTCTTAGAAAATATCCTTTTAATAATATCAAGCCTCACGCGATTGGCTCGAAATACGAACTGGTAGCTTTTTCTGTTGTTCAATATCTAGATATTTACCAAGGTCCCAGTGCAGCAGTAGTTGTATTGGACCATGTGCTTTTGTGGATTGAGAATCCCCTTTTTAGAAAATACTGTTTTAATAATTCTAAGTCTCACGCGATGGGCTCAAAATACGAACAGGTAGGTTTTTCAGCTGTTCAATATTCAAAGATTCATATGCGTCCCAGTGCAGCCATAGTTGTCTTGGACCTTGTGCATATGTGGACTGAGTATCCCTTTTTAGAAAATATCCTTTTAATAATTCCAAGCCTCACACGATGGGCTCTAAATACGAACTGGTAGCTTTTTCTGTTGTTCCATATCTAGATATTCATCAGGGTCCCAGTGCAGCAGTAGTTGTCTTGGACCATGTGCTTTTGTGGACTGAGAATCCCCTTTTTAGAAAATATTGTTTTAATAATTCTAAGTCTCACGCGATGGGCTCCAAATACAAACAGGTGGCTTTTTCTTTTTTTAAATATTTAGAGATTCATGTGGGTCCCAGTGTAGCCATAGTTATCTTGGACCCTAAGCATATGTGGAATCAGAATCCCCTTTTTAGAAAATACTATTTTATTAATTCTAAGTCTCACGCGATGGGCTCTAAATAGGAACGGGTAGCTTTGTCTTTTGTTCAATATCTAGAGATTCATCTGGGTCCTAGTGCAGCCGTAGTTGTCTTGGACAATGTTCTTTTGTGGATTCAGAATCCCCTTTTTGGAAAATACTGTTTTAATTATTCAAAGCCTCACGTGATGGGCTCTAAAAGCGAGACTGAGTACCTTTTCTACTTTTTCAATATCTAGAGATTCATATAGGTCCAAGTGCAGCCGTAGTTGTCTTGGACCATGTGGTTATGTGGACTAAGAATCTCATTTTTAGAAAATGCTGTGTTAATAATTCTAAGTCTCACGCGATGAGCTCTAAATACGAAGTAGTGACATTTTCTATATTTAAATATTTAGAGATTCATGTGTGTCCTAGTGCAGCCTTAGTTGTCTTGGACCCTATGTATATGTGGATTGAATCCCTTTTTTAGAAAATACTGTTTTAATAATTCTAAGTCTCACGCGATGGGCTCTAAATCTATTTGGTGGATTTTTGTTTTTAAATATTTAGAGATTCCTATGGGTCCTAGTGCTACAGTAGTTGACTTGGACCATGTGCTTATGTGGACTAAGAATCTCCTTTTTAGAAAATACTATTTTAATAATTCTATGTCTCGCCAAGGGAGCTCTAAATCGAATCTGGTAGCTTTTTCTATTTCTAAATATTTAGAGATTCATGTAGGTCATCGTCTGGCCAGTAGTTGTCTTAAACAGTGCTGCATACACTTGCCTTATGTGGACTGGGAATCATTTTATTAATACTGTTTCCAATAATTCCCGAGTCTCACGCGATAGCTCTAACTATGAGCGGTGGTTTTGCTAAATGTTCAAAGATCGATGTGGTCCCAGTCACTGTAAGTAGTTGTCTTGGACCTATGCATATGTGGACTTAGAATCCCCACTTTTAGAAAATGCTTGTTTTAATAATTCTAAGACACGCAATGGGCTCTAAACCACAGTAAAGTGAGTGGCTTTCTATTTTTTGAATATTTAGAGAATGGGCGTGTGGGTCCCGGTCTGCGTGGTTGTCTGGACCCTACGCATATGTGGACTGAGAATCCATTGTTAGAAAAATACTCTTTTAATAATTCTAAGTGTCATCGATAGGCTCTAAATACGAACTAGTAGCTTTTATATGTGTTGATACTTAGAGATTTATATGGAATCGGTGCGGCGTAGTTGTCAGACCACATGCATATGTGGGTGAGAATCCCCTGTTTAGAAAATCTTGTTTTAATCATTCCAAGTCTAACGTGATGGGCTCTAAATACTGGCCTGAGTAGCTTTTATTTGTTCAATATCTAAAGATTCGTATGGGTCCCAGTGCGTGCGGTAGTTGTCTTGGACCATGTGGTTTTGTGGACTAAAGAATCCCGTTTTAAGAAAATCTTGTTTTAATAATTCTAAGTCTCACGCGATGGGCTCTAAATACTGAACTAGTGGCTTTTTCTATATTTAAATATTTAGAGATTCATGTGTGTCCTAGTGCAGCCGTAGTTGTCTTGGACCCTATGTATATGTGGATTGAGAATCCCCTTTTTAGAAAATACTGTTTTAATATTTCTAAGTCTCACGCGATGGGCTCTAAATACGAACTGGTGGCTTTTTCTGTTTTTAAATATTTAGAGATTCATATTGGTCCCAGTGCAACCGCAGTTGTCCTGGACGCTATGCATATGTGGACTGAGAATCCTTTTTTTAGAAAATCTTTGTTTTAATAATTCTAAGTGTCACGCGTTGGCCTCCGAAATACAAGCGGTGGCTTTTTCGTTTCTAAAAATTTAGAGATTCATATGGGTCCTAGTGTAGCCGTAGTTATCTTGGACCCTACGCATATGTGGACTTAGAATCCCTTTTTAGAAACTACTATCTTATTAATCCTAAGTCTCACGCGATGGGCTCTAAATACGAACTGGTAGCTTTGTTTGTTGTTCAATATCTACAGATTCATATGGGTCCCAGTGCAGCCGTAGTTGCCATGGACCATGTGCTTTTGTGGACTAGGAATCCCCTTTTTAGAAAATACTACTTTAATAATTCTAAGTCTCACACGATGGGCTCTAAATACGAACTAGTGGCTTTTTCTATTGTTCAATATTTTGAAGATTCATATGGGTCCTAGTGCAGCCGTAGTTGTCTTGGACCATGTGCTTGTGTGGACTAAGAATCCTCGTTTTAGAAAATACTTGTTTAAATAATTCTATGACTCACGCAAGGGGTGTAAATCACGAACTGGTCGCTTTTTTTGTTTTTAAATATTTAGAGATTCGTGTGGGTCCCAGTGCAGACCCGTAGTTGTCTTGGACCCAATGCATATGGATGAGAAATCACTTTTTAGATAGTCTTCGCTTTATTAAATTCTAAGTCTCTACGCGATGGGTTCTAATACTGACTGGTGGCTTTTTCTATTGTTTAACATCTAGAGATTCATATGGGTCCCTGTGCAGCAGTAGTTGTCTTGGACCCAATGCTTTTGTGGACTGATAATCCCATTTTTAGAAAATACTGTTTCAATAATTCTAAGTCTAACGCGATGGGCTCTAAATACGAACTGGTGGCTTTTTCTGTTTTTAAATATTTAGAGATTCGTGTAGGTCCCAGTGCAGCAATAGTTGGATTGGACGCTATGCATATGTGGACTGAGAATCCCCTTTTTAGAAAATACTCTTTTAATAATTCTAAGTGTCACGCGATGGGTTCTAAAGACGAACTGGATGCTTTTTCTGTTGTTCAATATTTAGAGATTGATATGGGTCCCAGTGCAGCAGAAGTTGTCTTGGACCCTATGCACTTGTGGAATGAGAATCCCCTGCTCAGAAAATACCATTTTAATCATTCCAACTCTCACGCGATGGGCTCTAAATACAAATTTTTTGCTTGTTCTGTGTTAAAATATTTAGAGATTCAGTATGGGTCAGAGTGACAGACCGTAGTTGTCCTGGGACCCTATACATGTGTGGAATGAGAATCCCCTTTTAGAAAATCACTGTTTTAATAAATCTAAGTCTCACGCGATGGGCTCTAACTACGAACTGGTAGCTTTTTCTATTGTTCAATATCTAGAGATTCATATGGGTCCCAGTGCAGCCGTAGTTGTCTTGGGTCATTTGCTTGTGTGGACTAAGAATCCCCTTTTTAGAAAATACTGTTTTAATAATTCTAAGTCTCACGCAATAGGCTCTAAATACGAATCGTGTTGGCTTTTTCGTTTTAAATATTTAGAGATTCACGTGGGTCCCAGATGCAATGGCATCTTGTCTTGGACCCTATGAATATGTGCGCCTGAGAATCCCCTTTTTGAAAATATTGTTTTAGTAATTCTAAGTCTCACGTGATGGGCTCTATCAATACGAACTCGGTGGCTTTTTCTGTTGTTCAATATTTAGAGATTCATATGGTCCCAGTGCAGTCGTAGTTGTCTAGCACCCAATGTATATGTGGACTGAGAATCCCCTGTTTAGAAAATAACGTTTTAACGATTCGAAGTCTTACGCGATGTGTTCTAAATACGAACTGGTAGCTTTTTAAGTTGTTCAATATTTAAAGATTCATATGAGTCCCAATGCAGCCATAGTTGTCTTGGACCTCGTGCATATGTGGGTCGAGAATCCCTCTTTAGAAAATATCCTTTTAGTAATTCCAAGACTCATGATGGGCTCTAGTCTGAGCCGTAGATTTTTTCTGTTGTTCAATATCTAGAGATTCATATGGGTCCCAGAGCAGCCGTAGTTGTCTTGGTCTATGTGCTTGTGTGGACCGAGACTCCCCTTTTAGAAAATGCAGTTTTAATAATTCTAAAGTCTCACCTTAATGGGCTCTAAATACTGGCCCAGGGAGTTTGTTCTATTTTTAAATATTTAGAGATCATATGAGTTCCGGTCTGGCCGTCGTTGTCTTGGACCCTATACATATGTGGGTTCGAGAATCCCACTTTTTAGAAAATCTTTGTTTTCATAGATCTAAGTCTCACCGATGGGCTCTAACTACGAGCTGGTAGCTTTTGTGTTGTTCAATATCTAGAGATTCATAAGGGTCCTGGGTGCGATCGTAGTTGTCTTGGACCATTTGTTTGTGTGGACTAAGAATCCCTTTTTAGAAAATATTGTTTTCATAATTCTAAGTCTCACGCAATGGGCTCGAATACGAGACGCTGGTGGATTTTACTGTCTTTAAATATTTAGAGATTCATTATGGGTCCCGGTGCGGCGTAGTTGTCTTGGACCATGTGCTTATGTGGACTAAGAACCCCTTTTTAGAAAAATTGTTTTATTAATTCTATGTCTCACGAAAGGGGCTCTAAATACGAACTGGTGGCTTTTACTGTTTTTAAATATTTAGAGATTCATATGGGTCCCACTGCAGCCGTAGTTGTCCTAGACGCTATGCATATGTGGGTGAGAATCCATTCTTTAGAAAATCTTTGTTTTAATAACTCTAAGTCTCATGGATGGGCTCTAAATACAAAGCTGGTGGCTTTTCGGTTTCTAAATATTTAGAGATTCATATGGAGTCCAGTGCAGTAGTAGTGATCTTCGACCCTATGCATTTGTGGACTAAGAATCCCTTTTTAGAAATTCTTGTTTTAATAATTCCTAAGTGTCACGTGACCAGGTTCTATCATGGATTTGGTGGCTTTTGCATTTGATTCAATATTTAGATATTCGTATGCATCCCAGTCCAGCAGTAGTTGTCTTGGACCCTATGCTTATGTGGACGGCGAATCCCCTATTTAGAAAAAATCCTTTTAATAATTCCAAGCTTCACACAGTGCGCTCTAAATACAAACTGGTAGCTTTTTCTGTTGTTCAATATCTAGATATTCATATGGGTCCCAGTGCAGCCATAGTTGTCTTGGACCATGTGCTTTTGTGGATTGAGAATCCTATTTAGGAAATACTGTTTTAATAATTCTAAGTATCATAGCAATAGGCTCTAAATACGAACTAGTTGTTTTTATTTGTTTTTAAATATTTAGAGATTAAATCCCAATGTACCCATAGTTATGTTGGGCTAGTATGCATATGTGGACTAAGAAACTTGTTTTTAGAAAATATTGTTTTAATAATTCTAAGTCTCACTAGCGATGGGCTCTAAATACGAGCCAGGTGAGTTTTATGTTGTTCAATATCTAGAGATTCACATTGGTCCCAGTGCAGCCGTAGTTGTCTTGGACCATGTGCTTATGTGGACTAAGGATCCCCTTTTTAGAAAGTACTATTTTAATAATTCGAAGTCTCCACGCAATGCGCTCTAAATACGAACTGGTGGCTTTTTCTTTTTTAAATATTTAGAGATTCATGTGGGTCCCAGTGTAGCCATAGTTATCTTGGACCCTATGCATATATGGACTGAGAATCCCTTTTTAGAAAATATCCTTTTAGTGATTCCAAGCCTCACGCAATGGACTCTAAATAGGAACTGGTGGCTTTTTCTGTTGTTCAATATCTAGATATTCATATGGGTCCCAGTGCAGCCGTAGTTGTCTTGGACCATGTGCTTATGCGGATTGAGAATCCCCTTTTTAGAAAATAATGTTTTAATAATTCTAAGTCTCACGCGATAGGTTATAAATACAGGCGTAGTGGCCGTTTAGTTTTTAAATGTTTAGAGATTCATATGGGTCCCGGTTGTAGCGATTAGTTGTCTCTGAACCCTATGCATGTGTGGACCAAGAATCCACTTTTTTAGAAAATACTGTTTTATTAATTCTAAGTTTCACGCTATGGGCTCTGAATAAGAACTGGTGGTTTTTCTATTTTTAAATATTTAGATATTCATGTGGGTCCCAATGCAGCCATAGTTATCTTGGACCCTATGCATATGTGGACTGAGAATCCCCTTTTTAGCAAATATTGTTTTAATAATTCTAAGTCTCACATGATGGGCTCTAAATACGAACTGGTGGCTTTTTCTGTTTTTAAATATTTAGAGATTCATATGGGTCCCGATGCAACTGTCGTTGTCTTGGACCCTAGGCATAGGTGGACTGAGAATCCTCTTTTTAGAAAATACTGTTTTAACAATTCTAAGTCTCACACCATGAGCTCAAAATACGAACTGCTTGCTTTTTCTGTTTTTCAATATCTAGAGATTCATATGGGTCCCAGTGCAGCCGTAGTTGTCTTGGGTCGTGTGCTTATGTGGACAAAGAATCCCCTATGTAGTAAATAATGTTTTAATAATTATAACTCTCACGCGATGGGATCTAAATACTAACTGGTGGCTTTTTCTGTTTTTTAATATTTAGATATTCATACGGGTCCGAGTGTAGCCGTAGTTGTCTTGGACCCTATACATATGTGTACTGAGAATCCCCTTTTTAGAAAATACTGTTTTAACAATTCTAAGTCTCACACGATGAGCTCAAAATACGAAGCTTGGCTTGCTTTTACGCTTTTCCAATATCTAGAGGATTCATATGGGTCCCACGTTGCAGCAGTAGTTGTCTTGGGCCGTGTGCTATATGTGGACAAAGAATCCCTCTATGTAGTAAATAATGTTTTAATAATTATAACTCTCACGCGATGGGATCTAAATACTAGCTGAGTGGCTTTTTAGTTTGTTAAATATTTAGATATTCATACAGGGTCAAGTGTAGCACGTAGTTGAAACTTGGACCTTATACATATGTGGGTGAGAATCCCCTTCTTAGAAAATACTATTTTATTAATACTGAGTCTCACGCGGTGAGCTCTTAATACGAAGTGCTAGCTTTTTTTGTTGTTAAATATTTAGAGATTCATGTAGGTCCCAGTGCAGCCGTAGTTGTCTTGGACCCTTTGCATATGTGGACTGAGAATCCCTTTTTAGCAAATCTTGTTTTAATAATTCTAAGTCTCACCGCGATGGGCTCTATCTGAGTGGTAGCTTTTGTTGTTGTTCAATATTTAGAGATTCATGTGGGTCCCGGTGCAATCGATAGTTGTCTTGGACACTATGCATATGTGGATTGAGAATCCTGATTTAGAAAATCTTTGTTTTAATCATTCCAAGTCTCCGTGATTTGCTCTAAATACGAGGTGGTAGCTTTTTCGTTGTTTAATATTTAATGATTCATATGCGTCCTAGTGCAGCCATGGTTGTCTCGACCATGTGCTTATGTGGATAGAGAATTCCTTTTTAGAAAATATCCTTTTAATAATTCCAAGCCTCATGCGATGGGCTCCAAATACGAGCTGCTATCTTTTTTTGTTGTTCCAAGATATTCATATGGGTCCAGGTGCGGCGTGGATTGTCTTGGACCATGTGCTTATGTTGGATGGAGAATCCCAGTTTAGAAAATACTGTTTTAGTAATTCTAAGTCTCTACGCGATAGGCTCTAAATGCATTTGGTAGTGACTTTTCTATTTTAAATATTTAGACATTCATATGGGTCCCGGGGTGGCCAGTAGTTGTCGTGGACCACTATGCATATGTGGGTGAGAATTCCTTTTTTAGCAAATCATGTTTTAATAATTCTAAGTCTCACAGCGATGGGCTCTAAATACGAAGCTGGTAGCTTTTGCATTTGTTAAATATTTAGAGATTCATGTGGGTCCCAGTCGTAGTCGTGATTGCATCTTGGACCACTGTGCATATGTGGGTCGAGAATCCACTTTTAGCAAATACTATTTTAATAATTCTAAGTCTCGCATGATGGGCTCTACATACTGAGCTGAGTGGCTTTTCATAGTTTTTAAATATTTAGAGATTCATATGGGTCCCTATCTGAGCTATCATTGTCTTGGACCCTAGGCATATGTGGATTGAGAATCCCTTTTAGAAAACTACTGTTTTAATAAATCTAAAGTCTCCTGCGATGGGCTCTAAATCTGGTGTTAGCTTTTCGGTTGTTTAATATTTAGAGATTCATATGCGATCCCGGTGCGGCCACTAGTTGTCTTGGATCATGTGCTTATGTGGGTAGGGAATTCCTTTTCGAAAATATCCTTTTAATAATTCCAAGCCTCAGCGATGGGCTCTAAATACTGAACTCTTTCTTTTTACATTTGTTCAATATCTAGATATTCATATGGGTCCCAGTCCGGTAGTAGTTGTCTTGGACCATGTGCTTATTTGGATGGAGAATCCTGTTTAGAAAATCTTTGTTTTAGTAATTCCTAAGTCTCACGCGATAGGCTCTAAATACGAATTGGTGGCTTTTTCTATTTTAAATATTTAGAGCATTCATATGGGTCCCAGAGTAGCGTAGTTGTGTCTTGGACCCCTCGCCTTATGTGGGTGAGAATCCCCTTTTTAGCAAGAATATTGTTTTGTAATTCTAATCTGTATGATGGGCTTTCTAAATACAAGCAGGTAGAGCTTTTGTTGTTAAATGTTTAAGAAATTCATAATGAGTCGGTCGACCGTAGTTGTCTTGGACCCTATGCATATGTGGTGAGAATCCCCTTTTTAACAAATCTTGTTTTAATAATTCACGAAGTCTCTGAGATAGGCTCTAATACAGTGACGCTTTTTAATTTATTTAATATTTAAAGATTCACATAGTCCCAGTGCAGCCATAGTTGTCTTGGACCGTATGCTTATGTGGCCCGAGATTTCTTTTTAGAAAATATCCATTTTTAATAATTCCAGCCCTCATGCGATGGGCTTTAAATGCGAGCAGGTATCTTTTACATTTGTTGGTATCTAGATATTCATATGGTTGATGCGGTCGTGGTTATCTCTGACCATGTGCTTGTGTGGATGGAGAATCCCCTTTTTTAAAATCTTTGTTTTAATAATTCTAAGTCTCCACGCGATAGGCTCTAATCTGAGCTGTTGGCCTTTTCTATTTATAAATATTTAGAGATTCATATGGGTCCTAGTGTGGTGATGTTGTCTCGGACCCTATGCATATGAACTAAAGAGTCCTATACAGAAAATATTGTTTTATTAATTCTAAGTCTAACGCGATGGGTTCATACGAATTGGTAGCTTATTCTATTGTTAAATATTTAGAGATTCATGTGGGTCCCGGTCGTGGTAGTTGTCTTGGACCCTATGCATATGTGCAGAGAATCCCCTTTTTGCAAATCTTGTTTTAATAATTCTAAGTCTCACTGTAGTTAAATAAGAAGTATTAAATTGGATTTTTAGTTTTTTAAATATTTTGAAATTCATATGTCTCCCGATGTAGCGTAGTTGTCTTGGACCCTATGCATATGTGGACTTAGAATCCGTTTTTGAAAATAATGTTTTTAATAATTCTAAGTCGAGTGATGGGCTCATCTGAGAAGTAGGTTCTTTTTCTATTTTTTTAAAAATATTTTTGAGATTCATAAAGGGACCCCGTGTTGGTAGTTGTCTTGGACCCTATACATATGTGGATTGAGAATCCCTTGCTGAAAATACTATTTTAACAATTCTAAGTCTCAACGATGAGCTCTAAATACAGACTAGCCTTTTCTTTCAATATCTAGAATTCATATGGGTCCCCGGTGCGGCCCGTGAATTGTCTTGGACCATATGCTTGTGTGGACTAAGAATCCCCTTTTTAGAAAATAATGTTTTAATAATTCTCGATCTCCACGTAATGGGCTTTTCATACGAACTGTGCGTTTTCCTATTTTTAAATATTTAGATATTCATATGGGTCAGATGTAAGTGGTTGTCTTGGACCCCCATCACATATGTTGAGAATCATATACAAAATACTGTTTTATTAATTCCTAAATCTAAATGCGGTGGGCTCATCTGAATTGGTAGCTTTTTCATTTGTTAAATATTTAGAGATTCATGTGGGTGTAGAGTGCAGCCGTAGTTGTCATGGACCCTATACATATGTGGTGAGATTTCATTCTTAGAAAATCGTTTTTATTAATTCTAAGTCTCATACGATGGGCTCTGAAAATACAAGCACTGTCTTATCTTACACATTTGTTAATTATTTAGAGATTCATGGGTCCCGATCTAGCAACATTAGTTGTCTTGGACCCTATGCATATGTGAATGGTGAGAATCCGTTTTTAAGTAAATCTTGTTTTTAATAATTTTAAGTCTCCCAGCGATGGAGCTCATCTGACTGGTAGCTTTTTGTTTTTAAATATTTAGAGATTCATGTGGGTCCCGATCACAGTAGTTGTCTTGGACCCTCTACACATGTGGTGAATCCCCTTCTCGAGAAAATAATGTTTTATTTATTCTAAGTCTCACGCGTTGGGCTCTAATAGCTGGGTATCTTTTTTAAATTTGTTAAAATTTAGAGATTCATGTTGGGTCCCAATGGAGGCGTGAGTTGTCTTGGACCATATACATGTGTGGACTGAGAATCCCTTCTTAGAAAATCTTTGTTTTTATTAATTCTAAGTCTCATAGCGATGGGTTCTTAATACGAAAGCTGGTGGCTTTTTTGCCTTTTTTAAATATTTAGAGATTCAGGGGTCGGGGTAGCGTAGTTATCCTGGACCATGTGCTATGTGGATCAAACAATCCGCTTTCAGAAAATCTTTTTTAATAATTCTAAGTCTCCATGATAGGCTCATCTATTGAGGCGTTTTGTATTTTAAATATTTAAGAGAAAGTATGGGTCCCGAGTGGCGCGTGGATTGTCTTGGACCCTATGCATATGTGGACTAAGTCCCCTTCATAGAAAATATTGTTTTATAAGTCTAACTAGCGATGGGTTCTAAATCTGAAGTGGTAGCTTATTATATTGTTAATTTTTTAGAGATTCCTATGGGTCCCGGTCACGGCCGTAGTTCTCATGGACCCTATGCATATGTGGACACATATTCACCTTTTTACAAAATTACATTTTTATTAATTCTAAGTGTCCATGCGATTTCTTAATACGACCAAATTATTTACGCTTTTAAATATTTAGAAGATTCATGTGGGTCCCTAGTGCATCCATTACTTGTCTTGGACCACATGCAATGTGAATTTGAGAATCCCCTTCTCAGAAAATAATGTTTTATTTATTCTAAGTCTCACGCCAATGGGCTCTAAATACAAGCTGAGTATCTTTTTGTTAAAAATTTAGAAGATTCATATGGGTCCCGGTCTGATAATAGTTGTCTTGGACCATATACATATATGGTGAGAATCCCATGTAAACTCTTTGTTTTATTAATTCTAAGTCTCCTTTGTGATGGGTTCTTAATGAACTGGTGGCTTTTTACTTTTAAATATTTAGAGATTCACAGAGGGGTCCCATCTGGCGTAGTTATCCTGGACCGTATGCTTGTGTCGTTAATGTCCCTTTTTCAAAAAATCTTTTTAATAATTCTAAGTCTCCATAGGCTCCCCAAATACGAGCTGATTTGGCGTTTTCTATTTTTAAATATTTAGAGATTCATATGGGTCCCAGTGTTAAGTAGTTGTCTTGGACCCTATCGTATGTGGGTGAGAATCCCCTTCATAGAAAATATTGTTTTATAAGTCTAACGTGATGGGTTCTAAATATGAGTGGTAGGCTTTATTCTATTATTAATTTTTTAGAGATTCATGTAGGTCCCGATGTGGTAGTAGTTCTCATGGACCCTATGCATATGTGGACACATATTCACCTTTTTTACAAAATTCTATTTTACTAGATCCAAGTGTCAACGATGGGTACTTAATACGAACTAGTGGCTTTTAGCTTTTAAATATTTAGAGATTCATATGGGTCCCATGTAGCGTAGTTATGTTGGACCACATCATATGTGGATTGAGAATCCCTTCTTAGAAAATGTTTGTTTTTAATAATTCTAAGTCTCCGTGATGGGCTCCTAAATACAAGCGTTATCTTATACATTTGTTAATTATTTAGAGATTCATGTGGGTCCCAGTCTGGTAGTAAGTAGTTGTCTTGGACCCTATGCATGGACACATATTCACCTTTTTACAAAATCTAATTTAATTAATTCTAGTATCCGCGATGGGTTCTTCTGTCTACATGGTGGCTTTTAACTTTAAATATTTAGAGATTAAGTATGGGTTGATGTAGCGCGTAGTTATGTTGGACCCATGCATATGTGGATTGAGAATCCCTTCTTAGAAAATCTGTTTTAATAATTCTAAGTCTCACTTAGCGATGGGCTCTAAATACAAATGGTATCTTATTCTGACATTTGTTAATTATTTAGAGATTCATGTGGGTCCCGGTCTTGTGCGTGGTTGTCTTGGACCTATCGTATGAATTTGAGAATCATACTGCTGTAATCTTGTTTTAATAATTCTAAAGTCCTCATGGCTCATCGACCTGGTGGATTTTCTGTTTTTAAATATTCCGGATTCATATGTGTCCCAATGCAAGCGTACTTGTCTTGGACCCCATGCGTATGTGGACTTAGAATCCGGTTTTAGAAAATAATGTTTTAATAATTCTAATTCTCCAATGATGATGGCTCTAAATCTGACTGGAAACTTTTCTATTTTTAAATATTTTGAGATTCATGTGGGACCCGGTGTAGCCGTAGTTGTCTTGGACCCTATACTTATAATGATTGAAAATCCTTCTTACAAAATCTTTTGTTTTATTAATTCTAAGTCTCGGCGATTGGGCTTTTAAATAAAGCTGACTGTAGCCTTTCTGTTGTTCAATATCTAGAAATTCATATGGGTCAAGTCTGGCCGTGAGTTGTCTTGGACCCTATACATATGTCATTTGAGGAATCCACTTCTTACAAAATCTTTATTTTATTAATTCTAAGTCTGTAGCGGTGGAGCTCTAAATGCTGAAGTGGTGAGAACTTTTACATTGTTAAATGTTTAAGAGATTCATGTGGGTCCTAGGCATGCGTAGTTGTCTTGGACCCTGCCTCTAATGGATGAGAATCCCGTTTTTAGCAAATCTTGTTTTAATAATTTTAAGTCTCAAGCGATGGTGTCTAAATACGAACTTGTAGCTTTTCTCATTTGTTAAATATTTAGAGATTCATGTAGGTCCCGGTCTTGGTACATTAGTTGTCTTGGACCTATACATATGTGGTAAAGTCTACTTTTTAGAAAATCTTTGTTTTAACAATTCTATGTCCTCACGTGATGAGCTCATCTGACTTCTTCTTTTCTATTGTTCAATATCTAGAGATTCATATGGTCAGGATCGGTGCGTAGTTGTCTTGGACCATGTCTTTGTGTGGACTAAATCCCTGTAGAAAATAATGTTTTAATAATTCTAAGTCTCGCGATGGGCTCATCTGACTAAGTGGCTTTTAACTTTTTAAATTTTGATATTCATATGGGTCCCGGTGTAAGCAGTACTTGGCGGACCACATACATAAGTGAATGAAAATCCCTTAGCAGAAAATCTTTGTTTTATTAATTCTAAGTCTCACGCGATGGGCTCTTAATACTGAATTGGTAGCTTTTTACGTTGTTAAATATTTAGAGATTCATGTGGGTCCGTCTGACGTAGTTGTCTTAGACACTTATCATATGTGGTGAGATTCTCAACTGTAAATCTTATTTATTAATTCTAAGTCTACTTGATGAAACAATACAAAGTAGTATCTTTTTCTATGGTTAAATATTTAGGTTCCAGTGTGGGTCCCGGTGCGATCGTAGTTGTCTTGGACCCTTTGCATATAATGATTTGAATCTAGTTTTTTAGCAAATCTTTTTTAATAATTTTAAGTTTCACGCGAGGGTATCTATTTGGTGGATTTTCTATTTAAATATTTAGAGATGGTATGTGTCCCAATCTGTTGTGGTTGTCTTGGACCACTATGCACATATATGTGGACTTAGAATCCGGTTTTAAAAAAATAATGTTTTAATAATTCTAATTCTCACGTGATGGCTCAATATCTTGTTTTTCTATTTTTAAATATTTTGAGATTCATGTGGGACCCACGTGTGTAGTAGTTGTCTTGGACCCTATGCTTATGTCGGGGAAGTCCACTTTACAAAATCTTTTTTTCCATTAATTCTAAGTCTCGCGGGAGGGCTCTATCTGAAGTGGTGACTTTCTGTTGTTAAATATTTAGTGATTAATGTGGGTCCTAAGTGGTATTAGTTGTGTTGGACCACATGCGTATGTGGGTGAAATCCCGTTTTTGTAAATCTTGTTTTAATAATTTTAAGTCTCACGCGATGGTCTCATCGAACTTGTAGCTTTTAATTTGTTAATAATTAGAGATTCATGTGGGTCCAGTGCGGCGTAGTTGTCTTGGACCACAGCCATGTGGTTTGAATCTACTTTTTGAAAATCTTGTTTTAACAATTCTATCAATGCTCCACGTGATGAGCTCTATACATGAACTGCTAGCTTTTTCTATTGTTCAATATCTAAGGATTCCTGATTGGTCAAGTCTGCGTAGTAGTTGTCTTGGACCATGTGTATGTGGACTAAGAATCCCTTTGTAGAAAATAATGTTTTAATAATTCCTAAGTCTCACGCGATGGGCTCCTAAATCTGAAGGCTTGGTGGCTTTTTGTTTTTAAAAATTTTGATATTCATATGGGTCCCGATGTGCAGTACTTGGCTTGGACCCTATACATAAATGGTTTGAAATCAATTCTTAGAAAATCTTTTTTTTATTAATTCTAAGTCTCAGCGATGGGCTCTTAATACGAGGTGGTAGCTTTTACGTTGTTAAATATTTAAGAGATTCATGTGGGTCCAGTGCGTAAGTAGTTGTCTTAGACACTATACATATGTGTTGAGATTCTCGCTATTGAAAATCTTGTTTTATTAATTCTAAGTCTCACACGGTAGGGTCTAATCTAGTAGTATCTTTTACATGGTTAAATATTTAGAGATTCGTGTAGGGTCCGGTGCGGTCGTAGTTGTCTTGGACCCTTTGCATATGTGGATCGAGAATCCCGTTTTTAGCAAATACTTGTTTTAATAATTTTAAGTTTCTGCTGAGGGCTCTAAATACGAACTGGTGGATTTTTCTATTTTTAAATATTTAGAGATTCGTATGTGTCCCAATGCTAGCTTGAGTTGTCTTGGACCACTATGCATATGTGGACTTAGAATCCGGTTTTAGAAAATAATGTTTTAATAATTCTAATTCTCACGTGATGGCTCTAAATCTGAATCTGGAGGCTTTTTCTATTTTTAAATATTTTGAGATTCATGTGGGACCCGAGTGTAGTCAGTAGTTGTCTTGGACCACTATACTTATGTCGATTGAGAATCCCCTTCTTACAAAATCTTGTTTTATTAATTCTAAGTCTCAGCGGAGGGCTCTAAATACGAAGTGGTGACTTTTTTGTTGTTAAATATTTAGTGATTAATGTGGGTCCTAGGGCAGCCGTAGTTGTCTTGGACCCTATGCATATGTGGACTGAGAATCCCGTTTTTAGCAAATACTGTTTTAATAATTTTAAGTCTCACGCGATGGTCTCTAAATCTGAACCGAGTAGCTTTTACTATTGTTAAATATTTAGAGATTCATGTGGAGTCAGAGTGCAGTAGTAGTTGTCTTGGACCTATATATATGTGGATTTGAGAATCCCCTTTTTAGAAAATACTGTTTTAACAATTCTATGTCTCACGTGATGAGCTCTAAATACGAAGTGCTAGCTTTTTATTTGTTCAATATCTAGAGATTCATATGGGTCCAAGAGTGCAAGCAGTAGTTGTCTTGGACCATGTGCTATGTGGCTAAGAATCCCCTTTTGTAGAAAATAATGTTTTAATAATTCTAAGTCTCACGCGATGGGCTCCAAATACGAACTAGTTGCTTTTTCTGTTTTTAAAAATTTTGATATTCATATGGGTCCCAGTGTAGCCGTAGTTGGCTTGGACCCTATACATAAGTGGACTGAGAATCCCCTTCTTAGAAAATCTTATTTTTATTAATTCTAAGTCTCCACGCGATGGGCTCTTAATAGGAATTGGTAGCTTTTTCGTTGTTAAATATTTAGAGATTCATGTGGGTCCCAGTGCGGCAGTAGTTGTCTTGGACCATATGCATATGTGGATTGAGATTCCACTTCTTAGAAAATCTTGTTTTATTAATTCTAAGTCTCACATGATGGGGTCTAAATACAAAGCTGGTATCTTTTTCTATGGTTAAATATTTAGAGATTCATGTGGGTCCCAGTGCAGTCGTTGTTGTCTTGGACCCTTTGCATATGTGGATTGAGAATCCCGTTTTTAGCAAATACTGTTTTAATAATTTTAAGTCTCACGCGATGGGCTCTAAATACGAACTGGTAGCTTTTACTGTTTTTAAATATTTAGAGATTCATGTGGGTCCCAGTGCACCGTACTTGTCTTGGACCTATACACATGTGAGTTTGAGAATCCCCTTCTCGAGAAAATAATGTTTTATTTATTCTAAGTCTCACGCGATGGGCTCTAAATACAAAGCTGGTATCTTTTTCATTGTTAAAAATTTAGAGATTCATATGGGTCCCAGTCTGGCAGTAGTTGTCTTGGACCATATACATATATGGGTGAGAATCCCCTTCTTAGAAAATACTGTTTTATTAATTCTAAGTCTCACGCGATGGGCTCTTAATACGAATTGGTAGCTTTTTCTGTTGTTAAATATTTAGAGATTCATGTGGGTCCCAGTGCAGTCGTAGTTGTCTTAGACACTATACATATGTGGACTGAGATTCTCCTTCTTAGAAAATACTGTTTTATTAATTCTAAGTCTCACACGATGGGGTCTAAATACAAACTGGTATCTTTTTCTATGGTTAAATATTTAGAGATTCATGTGGGTCCCAGTGCAGTTGTAGTTGTCTTGGACCCTTTGCATATGTGGACTGAGAATCCCGTTTTTAGCAAATACTGTTTTAATAATTTTAAGTTTCACGCGAAGGCTCTAAATACTGAATCTGGTGGATTTTTCTATTTTTAAAATATTTAGAGATTCGTATGTGTCCCAATGCAACTGTAGTTGTCTTGGACCCTATGCATATGTGGACTTAGAATCCCGTTTTTAGAAAATAATGTTTTAATAATTCTAATTCTCACGTGATGGCTCTAAATACGAACTGGAGGCTTTTTCTATTTTTAAATATTTTGAGATTCATGTGGGACCCAGTGTAGCCGTAGTTGTCTTGGACCCTATACTTATGTCGACTGAGAATCCCCTTCTTACAAAATACTGTTTTATTAATTCTAAGTCTCACGCGGAGGGCTCTAAATACGAAGTGGTGACTTTTTCTGTTGTTAAATATTTAGTGATTAATGTGGGTGCTAGGGCAGCCGTAGTTGTCTTGGACCCTATGCATATGTGGACTGAGAATCCCGTTTTTAGCAAATACTGTTTTAATAATTTTAAGTCTCACGCGATGGTCTCTAAATACGAACTGGTAGCTTTTTCTGTTGTTAAATATTTAGAGATTCATGTGGGTCCGAGTGCAGCCGTAGTTGTCTTGGACCCTATATATATGTGGACTGAGAATCCCCTTTTTAGAAAATACTGTTTTAACAATTCTATGTCTCACGTGATGAGCTCTAAATACGAACTGCTAGCTTTTTCTGTTGTTCAATATCTAGAGATTCATATGGGTCCGAGTGCAACCGTAGTTGTCTTGGACCATGTGCTTGTGTGGACTAAGAATCCCCTTTGTGGAAAATAATGTTTTAATAATTCTAAGTCTCACGCGATGGGCTCCAAATACGAACTAGTTGCTTTTTCTGTTTTTAAAAATTTTGATATTCATATGGGTCCCAGTGTAGCCGTAGTTGGCTTGGACCCTATACATAAGTGGACTGAGAATCCCCTTCTTAGAAAATACTGTTTTATTAATTCTAAGTCTCACGCGATGGGCTCTTAATAGGAATTGGTAGCTTTTTCTGTTGTTAAATATTTAGAGATTCATGTGGGTCCCAGTGCAGCCGTAGTTGTCTTGGACCCTATACATATGTGGACTAAGATTCCCCTTCTTAGAAAATACTGTTTTATTAATTCTAAGTCTCACACGATGGGGTCTAAATACAAACTGGTATCTTTTTCTATGGTTAAATATTTAGAGATTCATGTGGGTCCCAGTGCAGTCGTTGTTGTCTTGGACCCTTTGCATATGTGGATTGAGAATCCCGTTTTTAGCAAATACTGTTTTAATAATTTTAAGTCTCACGCGATGGGCTCTAAATACTGAGCCGGTAGCTTTTACGTTTTTAAATATTTAGAGATTCATGTGGGTCCTAGTGCACCCGTACTTGTCTTGGACCCTATACACATGTGGACTGAGAATCCCCTTCTCAGAAAATAATGTTTTATTTATTCTAAGTCTCACGCGATGGGCTCTAAATACAAACTGGTATCTTTTTCTGTTGTTAAAAATTTAGAGATTCATATGGGTCCCAGTGCAGCCGTAGTTGTCTTGGACCATATACATATATGGACTGAGAATCCCCTTCTTAGAAAATACTGTTTTATTAATTCTAAGTCTCACGCGATGGGCTCTTAATACGAATTGGTAGCTTTTTCTGTTGTTAAATATTTAGAGATTCATGTGGGTCCCAGTGCAGTCGTAGTTGTCTTAGACACTATACATATGTGGACTGAGATTCTCCTTCTTAGAAAATACTGTTTTATTAATTCTAAGTCTCACACGATGGGGTCTAAATACAAACTGGTATCTTTTTCTATGGTTAAATATTTAGAGATTCATGTGGGTCCCAGTGCAGTTGTAGTTGTCTTGGACCCTTTGCATATGTGGACTGAGAATCCCGTTTTTAGCAAATACTGTTTTAATAATTTTAAGTTTCACGCGAGGGCTCTAAATACGAGGCTGGTGGATTTTTCTATTTTTAAATATTTAGAGATTCGTATGTGTCCCAATGCAACTGTAGTTGTCTTGGACCCTATGCATATGTGGACTTAGAATCCCGTTTTTAGAAAATAATGTTTTAATAATTCTAATTCTCACGTGATGGCTCTAAATCTGACTCGGAGGCTTTTTCTATTTTTAAATATTTTGAGATTCATGTGGGACCCAGGTGTAGCTAGTAGTTGTCTTGGACCCTATACTTATGTCAGTGAGAATCCCCTTCTTACAAAATACTTGTTTTATTAATTCTAAGTCTTAGCGGTGGGCTCTAAATACTGAGAGTGGTGACTTTTTGTTGTTAAATATTTAGAGATTAATGTGGGTCCTAGAGCAGTAGTAGTTGTCTTGGATCCTATGCATATAATGGACTGAGAATCCGTTTTAGCAAATCTTGTTTTAATAATTTTAAGTCTCACGCGATGGTCTCTAAATACTGTAAGTATAGCTTTTTCTGATTGTTAAATATTTAGAGATTCATTGGATCTAGAGTGCAGCTGTGAGTTGTCTTGGACCCTATACATATGTGAATTTGAGAATCCCTTTTTAGAAAATACTTGTTTTAACAATTCTATGTCTCACGTGATGAGGCTCTAAATCTGACTGCTAGCTTTTTCGTTGTTCAATATCTAGAGATTCATATGGGTCCAGTGCGGACCGTAGTTGTCTTGGACCATGTGCTTGTGTGGACTAAGAATCCCTTTGTAGAAAATAATGTTTTAATAATTCTAAGTCTCATGCGATGGGCTCCAAATACTGACTGGTTGCTTTCTGTTTTAAAAATTTTGATATTCATATGGGTCCCAGTGTAGCCGTATTTGGCTTGGACCATATACATATATGGATTGAGAAATCCTTTCTTAGAAACTACTTGTTTTATTAATTCTAAGTCTCACGCGATGGGTTCTTAATATAGCGTGGTGGCTTTTACCTTTTAAATATTTAGAGATTCACGAGGGTCCGGTGTAGCGTAGTTATCCTGGACCATGTGCTTATGTGGATCGAGAATCCCTTTTCAAAAATACTTGTTTTAATAATTCTAAGTCTCACTGCGATAGGCTCCAAATACGAAGCTGATTGGCGTTTTCTATTTTTTAAATATTTAGAGATTCATATGGGTCTCAATGTTGCCGTAGTTGTCTTGGACCACTATGCATATGTGGTTGAGAATCCCTTCATAGAAAATATTGTTTTATAAGTCTAACGTGATGGGTTCTAAATACTGAAGTGGTAGCTTATTCTATTATTAATTTTTAGAGATTCATGTGGGTCCCGATTGCATAGTAGTTCTCATGGACCACTATGCATATGTTGGACACATATTCACCTTTTACAAAATTCTATTTTATTAGATCTAAGTGTCTTACGCGATGGGTTCTTAATACGGACTAGTGGCTTTTACGCTTTTAAATATTTAGAGATTCATATGGGTCCCGGTGTAGCAGTAGTTATGTTGGACCCTATGCATATATGGACTAAGAATCCCTTCATAGAAAATATTGTTTTATAAGTGTAACGCGATAGGGTTCTAAATCTGAAGTGGTAGCTTATTATATTGTTAATTTTCTGAGATTCATGTGGGTCCCGGTCGTGGTAGTAGTTCTCATGGACCCTATGCATATGTGGACACATAAGTCACCTTTTTACAAAATTCTGTTTTATTAATTCTAAGTGTCCATGCGATGGGTTCTTAATACTGAACTGGTGGCTTTTTACGCTTTCAAATATTTAGAGATTCATATGGGTCCCGAGTGTAGCAGTAGTTATGTTGGACCCTATGCATATGTGGAGCTGAGAATCCCTACTTAGAAAATACTGTTTTAATAATTCTAAGTCTCACGCGATGGGCTCTAAATACAAACTGGTATCTTATTCTGTTGTTAATTATTTAGAGATTCATGTGGGTCCCAGTGCAGCCGTAGTTGTCTTGGACCCTATGCATATGTGGACTGAGAATCCCCTTTTTAGCAAATACTGTTTTAATAATTCTAAGTCTCAGCGATGGGCTCTAAATACGAACTAGTGGATTTTTTGTTTTTAAATATTTCTGATTCATTATGTGTCCCAGATGCAACTGTACTTGTCTTGGACCCTATGCATATGTGGACTTAGATCCCGGTTTTAGAAAATAATGTTTTAAAAATTCTAATTCTCACGTGATGGCTCTAAATACGAACTGGAGGCTTTTTCTATTTTTAAATATTTTGAGATTCATGTGGGACCCAGTGTAGCCGTAGTTGTCTTGGACCCTATACTTATGTCGACTGAAAATCCCCTTCTTACAAAATACTGTTTTATTAATTCTAAGTCTCACGCGGTGGGCTTTAAATACGAACTGCTAGCTTTTTCTGTTGTTCAATATCTAGAGATTCATATGGGTCCGAGTGCAGCCGTAGTTGTCTTGGACCCTATACATATGTCGACTGAGAATCCCCTTCTTACAAAATACTGTTTTATTAATTCTAAGTCTCACGCGGTGGGCTCTAAATACGAACTGCTAGCTTTTTCTGTTGTTCAATATCTAGAGATTCATATGGGTCCGAGTGCAGCCGTAGTTGTCTTGGACCATGTGCTTGTGTGGACTAAGAATCCCCTTTGTAGAAAATAATGCTTTAACAATTCTAAGTCTCACGCGAAGGGCTCTAAATACGAACTGGTGGCTTTTTCTGTTTTTAAAAATTTTGATATTCATATGGGTCCCAGTGTAGCCGTAGTTGGCTTGGACCCTATGCATATGAGGACTGAGAATCCCGTTTTTAGCAAATACTGTTTTAATAATTTTAAGTCTCACGCGATGGTCTCTAAATATGAGCGGGTAGCTTTTCGTTTGTTAAATATTTAGAGATTCATGTGAGTCGAGTCTGGTCGTAGTTGTCTTGGACCCTATACATATGTGGACTGAGAATCCCCTTTTTAGAAAATACTATTTTAACAATTCTATGTCTCACGTGATAAGCTCTAAATACGAACTGCTAGCTTTTTCTATTGTTCAATATCTAGAGATTCATATGGGTCCCAGTGCAGCTGTAGTTGTCTTGGACCATGTGCTTGTGTGGACTAAGAATCCCCTTTGTAGAAAATAATGTTTTAATAATTCTAAGTCTCACGCGATGGGCTCTTAATACGAACTGGTGGCTTTTTCTGTTTTTAAAAATTTTGATATTCATATGGGTCCCAGTGTAGCCGTAGTTGGCTAGGACCCTATACATAAGTGGACTGAGAATCCCCTTCTTAGAAAATACTGTTTTATTAATTCTAAGTCTCACGCTATGGGCTCTTAATACGAATTGGTAGCTTTTTCTGTTGTTAAATATTTAGAGATTCGTGTGGGTCCCAGTGCAGCCGTAGTTGTCTTGGACCCTATACATATGTGGACTGAGATTCCCCTTCTTAGAAAATACTGTTTTATTAATTCTAATTCTCACACGATGGGGTCTAAATACAAACTGGTATCTTTTTCTATGGTTAAATATTTAGAGATTCATGTGGGTCCCAAAGTACAAATGTAGTTGTCTTGGACCCTCAGACATGTAATCGAGAATCCCGTTTTTAGCAAATACTGTTTTAATAATTTTAAGTCTCACGCGATGGGCTCTAAATACGAACTGGTAGCTTTTTTTGTTTTTAAATATTTAGAGATTCATGTGGGTCCTAGTGCACCCGTACTTGTCTTGGACCCTATACACATGTGGACTGAGAATCCCTTCGCAGAAAATAATTTTTAATTTATTCTAAGTCTCACGCGATGCTGACTCTAAATACAACCGGTATCTTTTTTCGTTGTTAAAATTTAGAGATTCATATGGGTCCCGGTCTGTCGTAGTTGTCTTGGACCATATACATATATGGACCGAGAATCCGATCCTTCAAAATCTTTGTTTTATTCATTCCTAAGTCTCCACGTGATGGGTTCTTAATTTAACCTGTGGCTTTTTCTCGCTTTTAAATATTTAGAGAATTCTGAGGATACCAGTGTAGCCGTAGTTATCCTGGACCATGTGCTTATGTGGATCGAGAATCCCCTTTTTCGAAAATACAGTTTTAATAATTCTAAGTCTCACGCGATAGGCTCTAAATACGAACTGTTGGCGTTTTCTATTTTTAAATATTTAGAGATTCATATGGGTCCCAGTGTCGCCGTAGTTGTCTTGGACCCTATGCATATGTGGACTGAGAATCCCCTTCATAGAAAATATTGTTTTATAAGTCTAACGCGATGGGCTCTAAATACGAAGTGGTAGCTTTTCCTTTTCGTTTTATAAATATTTAGAGATTCATGTAGAAATTGCAGCAAACGTAGTTGTCTGGACCCTATACATATGTGGACCGAGAATCCCTTCTTAGAAAATACCGTTTTATTAATTCTAAGTCTCACGCGATAGATCTAAATACAAACTCGGTAGCTTTTTCGTTTTTAAATATTTAGAGATTCATATGGGTCCCAGTCTGTATCGTAGTGTCTTGGGACCCCTTGCAGTATGTGGACCGAGAATCCGTTTTGCAAATACCGTTTTTAATAATTTTAAGTCTCACGCGATGGGCTCCAAATACGAAGTGGTAGCTTTTTCTGTTTTTAAATAGTTAGAGATTCATGTGGGTCCCGGTGCGTCGTAGTGTCTTGGACCCTATACACGTGTGGACCGAGAATCCCCTTTCTCGAAAAAATACTTTGTTTTATTAATTGAGTCTCACGATGGGCCTTCCGAATACAACCGGTATCTTTTTTCTCAGTTAAATATTTAGAGAATCATGTGGGGTCCCAGTGCGGTAGTAGTTGTCTTGACCATATGTATACGTGGACTAAGAATCCCCTACTTAGAAAATACTGTTTTATTAATTCTATGTCTCACGCGATGGGCTCTATATACAAACTGGTATCTTTTTCTGTTGTTAAATATTTAGAAATTCATGTGGGTCCCAGTGCAGCCGTATTTGTCTTGGACCCTATGCATGTGTGGACTGAGAATCCCATTCTTAGAAAATACTGTTTTAACAATTCTAAGTCTCACGCGATGAGCTCTAAATAAGAACTGCTAGCTTTTTCTGTTGTTCAATATCTAGAGATTCATATGGGTCCCAGTGCAGCCGTAGTTGTCTTGGCCCATGTGCTTATGAGGACTGAGAATCCCCTTCTTTGAAAACACTATTTTATTAATTCTAAGTCTCACGCGATGGGCTCTCAATACGAACTGGTGGATTTTTCTGTTGTTAAATATTTAGATATTCGTGTGGTCCCAAAGTCAAAGTAGTTTTCTTGGACCCTATGCAAATGTGACCGAGAATCCCGTTTTCGTAAAATCGTTTTAATAATTCTAAGTCTTACGCAATGGGCTCCAAATACGAACTGGTGGCTTTTTCTGTTTTTAATTATTTAACGATTCAAATGGGTCCCAATGCAGCCGTTGTGGTCTTGCACCCTATGCATATGTGGACTGATATTCACCTTATTACAAAATACTGTTTTAATAATTCTAAATGTCAGGCGATGGGTTCTTAATACGAACTGGTGACTTTTTCTATTGCTAAATATTTAGAGATTCATGTGGGTGCCAGTGCAGCCGTAGTTGTCTTGGACCCTATGCATATGTGGACTGGGAATCCCCTTTTTAGCAAATACTGTTTTAATAATTCTAAGTCTCACGCGATGGGCTCTAAATACGAACTGGTAGCTTTTTCTGTTGTTAAATATTTAGAGATTCATGTGGGTCCCATTGCAGCCGTAGTTGTCTTTGACCATATACATATGTGGACTGAGAATCCCCTTTTTACAAAATACTGTTTTAACAATTCTAAATCTCATGCGATGAGCTCAAAATACGAACTGGTGGCTTTTTCTGTTGTTCAATATCTAGAGATACATTTGGGTCCCAGTGTAGCCGTAGTTGACTTGGACCATGTGGTTATGTGGACTAAGAATTCCCTTTTTAGAAAATAATGTTTTAATAATTCTATGTCTCACGCGATGGGCTCTAAATATGAACTGGTGGCTTTTTCTGTTTTTAAATATTTATAGATTCATATGGGTCCCAGTGTAGCCGTAGTTGTCTTGGACCCTATACATATGTGGACTGAGAATCCCCTTCTTAGAAAATAATGTTTGATTAATTCTAAGTCTCACGCGATGGGCTCTAAATACGAACTAGTAGCATTTTCTGTTGTTAAATATTTAGATATTCACAGTCCCAGTGCGTCCGTAGTTGTCTTGACCCTATGCATATGTGGACTGAGAATCTCCTCTTTAGCAAATACTGTTTTAATAAATCTAAGTCTCACGCGATGGGCTCTAAATACGAACTAGAAAGTTTTTCTGTTGTTAAATATTTAGAGATTCATATGGGTCCCAGTGCAGCCATAGTTGTCTTGGACCCTATTAATATGTGGACTGAGAATCCCCTTTTTAGAAAATACTGTTTTAACAATTCTAAGTCTCACGCAATGTGCTCTAAATACGAAGTGCTAGCTTTTTATTTTGTTCAATATCTAGAGATTCATATGGGTCCGAGTGCAGTCGTAGTTGTCTTGGACCATAGGCTTATGTGGACTAAGAATCCTTTTTAGAAAATAAATGTTTTAATAATTCTAAGTCTCACGCGATGGGCTTTAAATACGAACCGGTGGCTTTTTCTGTTTTTAAATATTTAGAGATTCATATGGGTCCCAAAGGTAGTCGTAGTTATGTTGGACCCTATGCATATGTGGACTAAGAATCCCTTCTTAAAAATCTTTGTTTATTAATTCTATGTCTCACGCGATGGGCTCTAAATATGAACCGGTAGCTTTTTCTCGTTTTTAAATATTTAGAGATTCATGGGGTCCCATTGCAAATTTAGTTGTCTTTGGCCCTATACATATGTGGACCGAGAATCCTTTTTTAAAAATACTGTTTAACAATTCTAAGTCTCACGCGATGAGCTCTAAATAATCCCAAGGGCTTTTACGTTGTTCAATATCTAGAGATTCCTATGGGTCCTAGTGCAAATGCTTGTCTTGGACCCTATACATAGTCTGGACTAAGAATCCCCTTTTTATCAAATAATCTTTTAATAATTCTAAGTCTCACGCGATGAACAAAATACGCACCGTTTTCTTTTTCTATTGTTAAATATTTAGAGATTCATGTGGGTCCGAGTGCGTAGAAGTGTCTTGACCCTATACATATGTGGACTGAGAATCCCCTTTTTAGAAAATACTGTTTTAACAATTCTATGTCTCACGCGATGAGCTCTAAATACGAACTGGTGGCTTTTTCTGTTGTTCAATATCTAGAGATTCCTATGGGTCCTAGTGCAGCCGTAGTTGTCTTGGACCCTATACATATGTGGATCGAGAATCCCCTTTTTATCAAATATTCTTTAATAATTCCTAAGTCTCACGCGATGGGCTCAAATACGAATCGTTGTTTTTTTAAATTTGTTAAATATTTAGAATTCATGTGGGTCCCAGTCTCTGGCAGTTGTCTTGGACCCTATACATATATTAGACCGAGAATCCCTTTTAGAAAAATACTATTTTAACAATTCTAAGACTCACGGATGAGCTCTAAATACGAACCGATTGCTTTTTCTCGTTGTTCAATATCTAGAGATCTAAATGGGTCCTAGCGCAAAGTAGTTGTCTTGGACCATGTGCTTATGTGACTAAGAATCCCCTTTTAAAAATAATGTTTTAATAATTCCAAGTCTCACGTGATGGGCTCTAAATACTGAATCTGGTGGCTTTTTCGTTTAAATATTTAGAGATTCATATGGGTCCCGGTGTAGCCGTAGTTATGTTGGACCACATACGGACCGAGAATCCCCTTTTAAGCAAAATACTTTTTTAATAATTCTAAGTCTCACACGATGGGATCTAAATACGAACTGGTAGCTTTTTCTGTTGTTAAATATTTAGAGATTCATGTGGGTCCCAGTGCAACCGTAGTTGTCTTGGACCCTATACATATGTGGACTGAGAATCCCCTTTTTAGAAAATACTGTATTAACAATTCTAAGTCTCACGGACGAGCTCTAAATACTAACTGATAGCTTTTTTCGCTTTTCAATATCTAGAGATTCATATGGGTCCCGGGGCAGTCGTAGTTGTCTTGGACCATGTGCTTATGGACTAAGAATCCCCTTTTAGAAAATAATGTTTTAATAATTCTAAGTCTCACCCGATGGGTTCTAAATACGAACTGATAGCTTTTTCTGTTTTTAAATATTTAAAGATTCATGTGGGTTTCAGTGCAGCCGTAATTGTGTTGGACCCTATACATATGTGGACTGAGAATCCCCTTTTTAGAAAATACTGTTCTAAGAATTCTAAGTCTCACGCGATGAGCTCTAAATAATGCTATCTTTTTCTTTTTGTTCAATATCTAGAGATTCATATGGGTCCAGTGCGACGTAGTTGTCTTGGACCGTATCTGCTATGTGGACGAAGAATCCCCTTTTAGAAAATAATGTTTTAATAATTCTAAGTCTCACGCTCGATGGGCTCTAAATATGAACCGTGGCTTTTTCGTTTTTAAATATTTATAGATTCTTATGGGTCCCAGTGTAGCCGTAGTTGTCTTGGACCCTATACATATGTGGACTGAGAATCCCCTTCGTAGAAAATAATGTTTGATTAATTCTAAGTCTCACGCGATGGGCTCTAAATACGAACTAGTAGCTTTTTCTGTTGTTAAATATTTAAAGATTCATGTGGGTCCCCGGTGCGTGGTGTTGTCTTGGACCCTATGCATTTGAGACCGAGAATCCCCTTTTTAGCATAATGTTTTAATAATTCTAAGTCTCACGCGATGGGCTCTAAAACGAACCGGTAGCTTTTTCGCTTGTTAAATTTTTAGAGATTCACAGGTCCCATCAAAAACGTAGTTGTGTTGGACCCTATACATATGTGGACTGAGAATCCCCTTTTTAGAAAATACTGTTTTAACAATTGTAAGTCTCACACGATGACCTCTAAATACGAACTGTTATCTTTTTCTTTTGTTTAAAATCTAGAGATTCATATGGGTCCCAGTGCAGCTGTAGTTGTCTTGGACCATGTGCTTATGTGGACTAAGAATCCCCTTTTTAGAAAATAATGTTTTAATAATTCTATGTCTCACGCGATGGGCTCTAAATACAAACTGGTGGCTTTTTCTATTTTTAAATAATCTAAGATTCATATGGGACCCAGTGTAGCCGTAGTTATGTTAGACCCTTTGCATATGTGGACTAAGAATCCCCGTCTTAAAAACTACTGTTTTATTAATTCTAAGTCTCACACGATGGGCTCTAAATACAAACTGGTAGCTTTGTATGTTGTTAAATATTTAGAGATTGATGTGGGTCCCAGTGCAGCCGTAGTTGTCTTGGACCCTATACATATGTGGACTAGGAATCCCCTTTTTAGAAAATATTGTTTTAACAATTTTAAGTATCACGCGATGAGCTCTAAATACGAACTGCTAGCTTTTTCTGTTGTTCAATATCTAGAGATTCATATGGGTCCGAGTGCAGCCGTAGTTGTCTTGGACCATGTGCTTATGTGGACTAAGAATCCCCTTTTTTAGAAAATAATTTTTTAATAATTCTAAGTCTCACGCGATGGGCTGTAAATACGAACTGGTAGCTTTTTCTGTTGTTAAAGATTTAGATATTCATGTGGGTCCCAGTGCAGCCGTAGTTGTCTTGGACCCTATACATATGTGGACTGAGAATCCCCTTTTTAGAAAATACTGTTCTAACAATTCTAAGTCTCACGCGATGAGCTCTAAATACGAAGTGCTATCTTTTTCTTTTGTTCAATATCTAGAGATTCATAGCGGGTCCAGTCTGTTAGTAGTTGTCTTTAACCATGTGCTTATGTGGACTAAGAATCCCCTTTTTAGAAAATAATGTTTTAATACCCTAAGTCTCACGCGATGGGCTCTAAATATGAACCGGTGGCTTTTTCTCGTTTTTAAATATTTATAGATTCTTATGGTCCAGCCAGAGTCGTGAGCTGTCTTGGACCCTATACATATGTGGACTGAGAATCCCCTTCGTAGAAAATAATGTGTTATTAATTCTAAGTCTCACGCGATGGGCTCTAAATACGAACTAGTAGCTTTTTCTGTTGTTAAATATTTAAAGATTCATGTGGGTCCCAGTGCAGCCGTAGTTGTCTTGGACCCTATGCATTTGAGGACTGAGAATCCCCTTTTTAGCAAATAATGTTTTAATAATTCTAAGTCTCACGCGATGGGCTCTAAAAACGAACTGGTAGCTTTTTCAGTTGTTAAATTTTTAGAGATTCATGTGGGTCCCAGTCCCAGAGTTGTCTTGGACCCTATACGTATGTGGACTGAGAATCCCCTTTTTAGAAAATACTGTTTTAACAATTGTAAGTCTCACACGATGACCTCTAAATAACCGTTATCTTTTTTTTTTGTTTAATATCTAGAGATTCATATGAATCCCAAGTAGCCGTAGCTTGTCTTGATCATGTGCTTATGTGGACTAAGAATCCCTTTTTAGAAAATAATGTTTTAATAATTCTATGTCTCACGCGACGGGCTCTAAATACAACCGTGGCTTTTTCTATTTTTAAATAATCTGAGATTCATATGGGACCCGGTGCCGTAGTTATGTTAGACCTTTGCATATGTGGACTAAGAATCCCCGTCTTAAAAACTACCGTTTTATTAATTCTAAGTCTCACACGATGGGCTCTAAATCAAAACGGTAGCTTTGTATGTTGTTAAATATTTAGAGATTGATGTGGGTCCCAGTGCAGCCGTAGTTGTCTTGGACCCTATAAATATGTGGACTAGGAATCCCCTTTTTAGAAAATATTGTTTTAACAATTTTAAGTATCACGCTATGAGCTCTAAATACGAATCGCTAAAGCTTTTTTCGTTGTTCAATATCTAGAGATTCATATGGGTCTCGATGGCGTAGCTTGCTGCATTGGACTCGCGTACATGTGGACTAAGAATCCCCTTTTTTAGAAAATAATTTTTTAATAATTCTAAGTCTCACGCGATGGGTCAGAATACAACTCAGTAGCTTTTTCTCGTTGTTAAAGATTTAGATATTCATGTGGGTCCCAGTGTCAAAGTAGTTGTCTTGGACCCTATACATATGTGGACCTGAGAATCCCTTTTTAGAAAATACGGTTTTAAAATTCTAAGTCTCACGCGATGAGCTCTTAATACGAACCGCTAGCTTTTTCTCGTTGTTCAATATCTAGAGATTCATATGGGTCCCAGTGAATAGTTGTCTTGACCATGTGCTTACGTGGACAAAGAATCCTTTTAGAAAATAATGTTTTAATAATTCTAAGTCTCACGCGTGTGTTTCTAAATATGAACTGGTGGCTATTTCATTTTTTAAATATTTTGAGATTCATATGGGTCCCAATGTAATTAGTAGTTGTCTTGGACCCTACACATTTCAGGACTAACAATCACTTCTTAGAAAATCTTGATTAATTCCCTAAGTCTCACGCGATTTAGCTCAAAATAACCGTCGCTTTTTCGTTGTTCAATATCTAGAGATTCATATGGGTCCCCGGTGCGGCAGTTGTCTTGGCCCATGTGCTTATGAGACCGAGAATCCCCTTCTTTAGAAACACTATTTTATTAATTCTAAGTCTCACGCGATGGGCTCTCAATACGAACTGGTGGATTTTTCTGTTGTTAAATATTTAGATATTCGTGTGGGTCCCAGTGCAGCTGTAGTTGTCTTGGACCCTATGCAAATGTGGACTGAGAATCCCGTTTTTAGAAAATACTTTGTTTAATAATTCTGATCTTACGCGGTGGGCTCAATACGAACTGGTGGCTTTTTCTGTTTTTAAATATTTAACGATCCAAATGGGTCCTAATGCGACCGTGGTCTTGCACCTCTATGCATATGTGGACTGATATTCACCTTGTTACAAAATACTTTTAATAATTCTAAATGTCGAATTAATGCGACACTCTTAATACGAACCGGTGACTTTTTCTATTGCTAACATATAGAGATTCACAAAGCAGCAAATGTTCGTATTGTCTTCGGGACCCTACGATTTCGTGGACCGAGAATCCCCTTTTAGAAAATACCTTTTTTATAATTCGAAGTGACCTGCTGATGGGCTCAAATTAGAACCGGTAGCTTTTTCTTGTTTAATATCTAGAGATTCATATGGGTCCCATTGCAGCCGTAGGTTGTCTTTGACCATATACATAGCGTGGACCGAGAATCCCCTTTTTAGAAAATACTGTTTATATAAATCAAAGTGTCACGCGATGAGCTCAAAATACGAACCGGTGGATTTTCCTGTTCAATATCTAGAGATTCATATGGTCCCAGTCTAGCCGTAGTTCTCTTGGACCCTGTGGTTATGTGACTAAGAATTCCTCTTTTAGAAAATGTTTAATATTTCAAGTGTCAGCATTAGGGCTCTAAATACGAACCTATGGCTTTTTCAGTTAAATATTTAGAGATTCATACGGGTCCCAGGCCAGCCTTCTGGATCTTGGACCCTATGGATGGACCTGAGAATCCCCTTTTAGAAAATAATGTTTTTATAATTCCAAGTCTCACACGATGGGCCCTAAATACGAACTAGTAGATTTTCTTGACAATTAAATATTTAGATATTCATATCCCCAGTGGGCCTGTAGTTGTCTTGGACTGCATTTGTGGACCGAGAATCCCTTTTAGCAAATACCATTTTAATAAATCCAGTCTCACGCGATGGGCTCTCAAATACCGAAACTGGAAAGCTTTTGTTGTTTAATATTTAGGGAATCATATTGGTCCTGGCAGTGGTATAGTTGTGTTGGACCATTACACATGTGGACCGAAATCCTTTAGAAAATACTGTTTTAACAATTCAAGTCCTTACGCAATGTGCTCTAAATACGAAGTGCTAGAACTTTACCATTGATATTTAGAGATTCATGTAGATCTGAGTCACGACGTAGTTGTCTTGCACCTATGCATATGTGGGCTGAATCTAACTTTAGAAAATCTTTTAGTTTAAAATTCCAAGTGTTAGAGCGATGGGCACTAAATACGAACTGTAACTTTTAAATTGTTCAATATTTAGAGATTCATACGGGTCTGGCTTGGCCATTAAGACTGGACCAGTGGATATATGGTAGAGATCCCTTTTTAGAAGTCTGGTTTAACAATTCCAAGTGTGACGCGATGGGCCACAAATACGGGTGGTAGCTTTTTTAACATTAAATTATTTAGAGATTCATATGGGTCCCGGTGAAGTTGTATTTGTGTTGGACCACAGTGCGTATGTCAGTGAGAATCCCCTTTTTAGAAAATCTGTTTTAATAATTCTAAGTCTCACGCGATGGGCTCTAAATACGAGCTAGTGGCTTTTCATGTTGTTCAATATCTAGAGATTCATATGGGTCCTAGTACGGCCGTAGTTGTCTTGGACCATGTGCATATGTGGATGAGAATCCCTTTTTAGAAAATCTGTTTTAACAATTCTAAGTCTCACGGGATGGGCTCTAAATACGTGCGATTAGCTTTTACATTTGTTCAATATTTAGAGATTCACATGGCTCCCAGTGCAGTCGTAGTTGTCTTGGACCATGTGCTTATGTCGACTTTGAATCCCGTTTTTCCAAAATATCGTTTTAATAATTCCAAGTCTCATGCGATGGGCTCTATATACTGAACTGGTGGCTTTTGTTGTTAAATATTTAGAGATTCATATGGGTCCCAGTGTAGCCGTAGTTATGTTGGACCCTGTGCATATGTGGGTGAGAATCCATTTTAGAAAATCTTGTTTTAATAATTCTAAGTCTCACGCGATGGGCATCTAAATACTGAGTCGATTAGCTTTTCTATTGTTAAATATTTAGAGATTCATGTGGGTCCCGAGTCTGCAAGTAGTTGTCTTGGACCCATGCATATGTGGACTGAGAATCCCTCTTTAGAAAATCTATGTTTTAACAATTCTAAGTCTCACGCGATGAGCTCTAAATACGAACTGATAGTTTTTACGTTGTTCAATATTTAGAGATTCATATGGGTCCCGGTGCTAGTCGTAGTTGTCCTGTACCCTGTGCATATGTGGACTGAGAATCCCTTTTTAGAAAATACCATTTTAAAATAATTCCAAGTCTCATGCGATGGGCTCTAAATACTGACTAGTAGCTTTTTATTGTTTTTAAATATTTAGAGATTCATGTGGGTCCCAGTGCGACCGTAATTGTGTTGGACCATGACATATGTGGACTGAGAATCCCCTTTTAGAAAATACCTGTTTTAATAATTCCAAGTCTCACGCGATGAGCTCTAAATACGAACTGGTAGCTTTTTCTTTTGTTCAATATTTAGAGATTCATATGGGTCCCAGTGCAGTCGTAGTTGTCTTTGACCCTGTGCTTATGTGGACTGAGAATCCCCTTTTAGAAAATAATGTTTTAATAATTCTAAGTCTCTCAGCGATGGGGTCTAAATAAAGACTGGTGGCTTTACTTGTTGTTAAATATTTAGACATTCATATGGGTCCCAGTGTAGCCAGTAGTTGTCTTGGACCCTATACATATGTGGACTGAGAATCCCATTTGTAGAAAATACATGTTTGATTAATTCTAAGTCTCATAGCGATGGGCTCTAAATACTGAACTAGTAGCTTTTACGTTGTTCAATATTTAGAGATTCATATGGGTCCCAGTGTAGCCAGTAGTTGTCTTGGACCATAATGCATATGAGCTGAGAATCCCTTTTTAGCAAATACTATTTTAATAATTCTAAGTCTCACGCGATGGGCTCTAAATAACGAACTGGTAGCTTTTTGGTTGTTAAATATTTAGAGATTCATGTGGGTCCCGGTGCAGTCGTAGTTGTCTTGGACCCTATGCATATGTGAGTGAGAATCCCTTTTTAGTGAATCTGTTTTAAGAATTCTAAGTCTACACGCGATGAGCTCTAAATACTGACTGCTAGCTTTTGCATGTTGTTCAATATCTAGAGATTCATATGGGTCCCAGTCGAGCTGTAGTTGTCTTGGACCATGTGCATATGCGGACTGAGAATCCTTTTTAGAAAATAATATTTTAATAATTCTAAGTCTCATGCGATGGGCTCTAAATACAAACTGGTGGCTTTTCTATTTTTAAATATCTAGAGATTCATATGGGACCCAGTGTAGCCGTAGTTATGTTAGACCACTTTGCATATGTGGACTAAGAATCCTGCTCTTAAAAACTACTTGTTTTAATAATTCTAAGTCTCACGCGATGGGCTCTAAATACAAACTGGTAGCTTTGTATGTTGTTAAATATTTAGAGATTGATGTAGGTCCAGTGCGATACGTAGTTGTCTTGGACCCTATACATATGTGGACTAAGAATCCTTTTTAGAAAATATTGTTTTAACAATTCTAAGTATCACGCGATGAGCTCTAAATACGAAGCTCAGTAGCTTTTTACTGTTGTTCAATATCTAGAGATTCATATGGGTCCGAGCTGCAGCCGTAGTTGTCTTGGACCATGTGCATATGTGGACTAAGAATCCCCTTTTTTAGAGAATAATTGTTTTAATAATTCTAAGTCTCACGCGATGGGCTCATAAATACGAGCTGGTAGCTTTTTCGTTTTTAAATATTTAGAGATTCATATGGGTCCCAGTGTAGCCGTAGTTGTGTTGGACCACTATGCATATGTGGACTGAGAATCCCCTTTTTAGCAAATAGTGTTTTAATAATTCTAAGTCTCACGCGATGGGCTCTAAATACGAACTGGTAGCTTTTTCTGTTGTTAAATATTTAGAGATTCATGTGGGTCCCAGTGCAGCCAGTAGTTGTCTTGGACCCTATACATATGTGGACTGAGAATCCCCTTTTTAGTGAAACTGTTTTAAGAATTCTAAGTCTCACGCGATGGGCTCTAATACGAACTGGTAGCTTTTACCTTGTTCAATATCTAGAGATTCATATGGGTCCCGGTGCGTGCAGTAGTTGTCTTGGACCATGTGCTATATGTGGACTAAGAATCCCCTTTTAGAAAATAATTTTAAATAATTCTAAGTCTCTACTGCGATGGGCATCTAAATACGAACTGGTGGCTTTTCTGTTTTTAAATATTTAGAGATTCATATGGGTCCCAGTGTAGACATGTAGTTGTGTTGGACCACATGCATATGTGGACTTAAGAATCCCTTTTTAGCAAATGGTGTTTTAATAATTCTAAGTCTCACGCGATGGGCTCTATATACTGACTGGTAGCTTTTTATTCGTTAATGATTTAGAGATTCATGTGGGTCCCAGTGCAGCCGTAGTTGTCTTGGACCCTATGCATATGTGGATTGAGAATCCCTTTTTAGAAAATACGGTTTTAATCAATTCTAAGTCTCACTGCGATGAGCTCTAAATACTGACTTAGTAGCTTTTACTGTTGTTCAATATTTAGAGATTCATATGGGTCCCAGTCGAGTCAGTAGTTGTCTTGGACCCTGTGCATATGTGGACTAAGAATCCCCTTTTTAGAAAATACCTGTTTTAATAATTCTAAGTCTCACGCGATGGGCTCTAAATACTGAATCAGTAGCTTTTTTCATTGTTCAATATTTAGAGATTCATATGGGTCCCAGTGCAGTCAGTAGTTGTCTTGGACCCTATGCATTATGTGGATTGAGAATCCCTTCTTAGAAAATACTATTTGATTAATTCTAAGTCTCAGCGATGGGCTCTAAATACGAACTAGTAGCTTTTTCTGTTGTTAAATATTTAGAGATTCATATGGGTCCCAGGTCAGCGTCGTAGGTCTCTTCGACCCTATGCAATATGTGGACTAAGAATCCCTTTTTCGAAAATCTTGTTTTAATAATTCTAAGTCTCACGCGATGAGCTCTAAATACGAACTGGTGGCTTTTTCTGTTTTTTAATATTTAGAGATTCATATGGGTCCCAGTGCAGCCGTAGTTGTCTTGGACCCTATGCATATGTGGACTGAGAATCCCTTTTAGAAAATACCATGTTTGATTAATCCTAAGTCTCACGCGATGGGCTCTAAATACGAACTGGTAGCTTTTTCTGTTGTTAAATATTTAGAGATTCATATGGGTCCCAGTGCAGCCGTAGTTGTCTTGGACCCTATGCATATGTGGATTGAGAATCCCCTTTTTAGAAAATACTGTTTTAATAATTCCAAGTCTCACGCGATGAGCTCTAAATACGAACTGGTAGCTTTTTCTGTTGTTCAATATTTAGAGATTCATATGGGTCCGAGTGCAGTACGTAGTTGTCTTGGACCACTATGCATATGTGGACTAAGAATCCCTCTTTAGAAAATAATATTTTAATAATTCTAAGTCTCACGCGATGGGCTCTAAATACGAACTAGTGGCTTTTCTGTTTTTAAATATTTAGAGATTCATATGGGTCCTAGTGTAGCCGTAGTTATGCTGGACCCTAGTGCATATGTGGATCTGAGAATCACCTTCTTAGAAAATACTATTTTATAAATTCTAAGTCTCACGCGATGGGCTCTAAATACTGACTTGGTAGCTTTTAGTCTGTTAAATATTTAGAGATTCATATGGTCCCAGTGCAGCACGTAGTTGTCTTGGACCCATGTGCATATGTGGATTGAGAATCCCTTTTTAGAAAATATTGTTTTAACAATTCTAAGTCTCACGCGATGGGCCTCTAAATACTGAACTGTAGCTTTTTCTGTTGTTCAATATCTAGAGATTCATATGGGTCCCAGTGCAGTCGTAGTTGTCTTGGACCATGTGCTTATGTGGACTAAGAATCCCCTTTTTAGAAAATAATGTTTTAATAATTCTAAGTCTCACGCGATGGGCTCTAAATACGAACTGGTGGCTTTTTCTGTTTTTAAATATTTAGAGATTCATATGGGTCCCAATGGAGCCGTACTTGACTTGGACCCATTGCATATGTGGACTGAGAATCCCTTCTTAAAAATACTTGTTTTATTAATTCTAAGTCTCACGTGAAGGGCTCGAAATACGAACTGGTAGCTTTTTCTGTTGTTAAATATTTAGAGATTCATGTGGGTCCCAGTGCAGCCGTAGTTGTCTTGGACCCTATACATATGTGGACTGAGAAATCCCCTTTTAGAAAATACTGTTTTAACAATTCTAAGTCTCACGCGATGAGCTCTAAATACGAACTGCTAGCTTTTTCTGTTGTTCAATATCTAGAGATTCATATGGGTCCCAGTGCAGTCGTAGTTGTCTTGGACCATGTGCTTATGTGGACTAAGAATCCCCTTTTTAGAAAATAATGTTTTAATAATTCTAAGTCTCACGCGATGGGCTCTAAATACGAACTAGTAGCTTTTTCGCATTTTTAAATATTTAGAGATTCATATGGGTCCTGAGTCATAGTCGATAGTTGTGTTGGACCCTATGCATATGTGGACTGAGAATCCCTTTCTTAGAAAATAATGTTTTATTAATTCTAAGTCTCACGTGATGGGCTCTAAATACGAACTGGTAGCTTTTTCTGTTGTTAAATATTTAGAGATTCATGTGGGTCCCAGTGCAGCCGTAGTTGTCTTGGACCCTATACATATGTGGACTGAGAATCCCTTTTTAGAAAATACTGTTTTAATAATTCTAAGTCTCACGCGATGGGCTCTAAATACGAACTGGTAGTCTTTTTCGTTGTTCAATATCTAGAGATTCATATGGGTCCCAGTGCAGCCGTAGTTGTCTTGGACCGTGTGCATATGTGGACTGAGAATCCCCTTTTTAGAAAATAATGTTTTAATAATTCTAAGTCTCACGCGATGGACTCTAAATACGAACTGGTGGCTTTTCTGCTTGTTAAATATTTAGAGATTCATATGGGTCCCAGTGCGTAGTAGTTGTGTTGGACCCTGTACATATGTGGACTGAGAATCCCCTTTTAGAAATACTGTTTTAATAATTCTAAGTCTCACGCGATGGGCTCTAAATACGAACTGGTAGCTTTTTCTGTTGTTAAATATTTAGAGATTCATGTGGGTCCCAGTGCAGCCGTAGTTGTCTTGGACCCTATGCATATGTGGACTGAGAATCCCCTTTTTAGAAAATACTGTTTTAACAATTCTAAGTCTCACGCGATGAGCTCTAAATACGAACTGCTAGCTTTTTCTGTTGTTCAATATCTAGAGATTCATATGGGTCCCAGTGCAGCCGTAGTTGTCTTGGACCATGTGCTTATGTGGACTAAGAATCCCCTTTTTAGAAAATATTGTTTTAATAATTCTAAGTCTCACGCGATGGGCTCTAAATACGAACTGGTGGCTTTTCTGTTGTTCAATATTTAGAGATTCATATGGGTCCCAGTGCAGCCGTAGTTGTCTTGGACCCTATGCATATGTGGACTGAGAATCCCTTTTAGAAAATACTATTTTAATAATTCTAAGTCTCAGCGATGGGCTCTAAATACGAACTAGTAGCTTTTCTGTTGTTCAATATTTAGAGATTCATATGGGTCCCAATGCTGATCGTAGGTGTCTTCGACCCTATGCATATGTGGATTAAGAATCCTCTTTTAGAAAATACTTGTTTTAATAATTCTAAGTCTCACGCGATGGGCTCTAAATACGAATTGGTGGCTTTTTCTGTTGTTAAATATTTAGAGATTCATATGGGTCCCAGTGCAGCCGTAGTTGTCTTGGACCCTATGCATATGTGGACTGAGAATCCCCTTTATAGAAAATACTGTTTTAATAATTCCAAGTCTCACGCGATGGGCTCTAAATACGAACTGGTAGCTTTTTGTTGTTCAAATATTTAGAGATTCATCTGGGTCCAGATGCTGGCCAGTAGTTGTCTTGGACCTATGCATATGTGGATTGAGAATCCCCTTTTAGAAAAATGCCGTTTTAATAATTCCAAGTCTCACGCGATGGGCTCTAAATACGAACTGGTAGCTTTTTCTTTGTTCAATATTTAGAGATTCATATGGGTCCCAGTGCAGCTGTAGTTGTCTTGGACCCTGTGCATATGTGGACTAAGAATCCCCTTTTAGAAAATACTATTTTAATAATTCCAAGTCTCACGCGATGGGCTCAAATACTGAACTAGTAGCTTTTCTAGTTGTTAAATATTTAGAGATTCATATGGGTCCCAGTGCAGCCATAGTTGTCTTGGACCCTATGCATATGTGGACTGAGAATCCCTTTTTAGAAAATACTGTTTTAATAAATTCTAAGTCTCACGCGATGGGCTCTAAATACGAACTGGTAGCTTTTTCTGTTGTTCAATATTTAGAGATTCATATGGGTCCCAGTGCAGCCGTAGTTGTCTTGGACCCTATGCATATGTGGACTGAGAATCCCTTTTAGAAAATACTGTTTTAATAATTCTAAGTCTCACGCGATGGGCTCTAAATACGAACTGGTAGCTTTTCTGTTGTTCAATATCTAGAGATTCATATGGGTCCCAGTGCAGTCGTAGTTGTCTTGGACCATGTGCATATGTGGACTAAGAATCCCCTTTTAGAAAATACTGTTTTAATAATTCTAAGTCTCACGCGATGGGCTCTAAATACGAACTGGTGGCTTTTTCTATTGTTCAATATTTAGAGATTCATATGGGTCCCAGTGCAGCCGTAGTTATGTTGGACCCTGTGCATATGTGGACTGAGAATCCCCTTTTTAGAAAATACTGTTTTATATAATTCCAAGTCTCACGCGATGGGCTCTAAATACGAACTGGTAGCTTTTTCTTTGTTTATATATTTAGAGATTCATATGGGTCCCAATACAGGCGTAATTTTCTTGGACCCTGCGCATATGTGGACTGAGAATCCTTTTTAGAAAATACTGTTTTAATAATTCTAAGTCTCACGTGATGGGCTCTAAATACGAACTGGTAGCTTTTTCTGTTGTTCAATATTTAGAGATTCATATGGGTCCCAGTGCAGCCGTAGTTGTCTTGGACCATGTGCTTATGTGACTGAGAATCCCCTTTTTCGAAAATACTAGTTTTAATAATTCCAAGTCTCATGCGATGGGCTCTAAATACTGAACTGGTAGCTTTTTGTTTTTCAATATTTAGAGATTCATATGGGTCCCAGTGCAGCCGTAGTTGTGTTGGACCCTATGCATATGTGGACTGAGAATCCCCTTTTTAGAAAATACTGTTTTAATAATTCCAAGTCTCACGCGATGGGCTCTAAATACGAACTGGTAGCTTTTGCTGTTCAATATTTAGAGATTCATATGGGTCCCAGTGCTGCCGTAGTTGTCTTGGACCCTATGCATATGTGGACTGAGAATCCCTTTTTAGAAAATATCGTTTTAATAATTCTAAGTCTCACGCGATGGGCTCTAAATACGAACTGGTAGCTTTTTCTGTTGTTCAATATTTAGAGATTCATATGGGTCCCAGTGCAGTCGTAGTTGTCTTGGACCCTATGCATATGTGGACTGAGAATCCCTTTTTAGAAAATACCATTTTAATAATTCTAAGTCTCACGTGATGGGCTCTAAATACGAACTGGTAGCTTTTTCTGTTGTTCAATATTTAGAGATTCATATGGGTCCCAGTGTAGCCGTAGTTGTGTTGGACCCTATGCATATGTGGACTGAGAATCCCTTTTTAGAAAATACTGTTTTAATAATTCTAAGTCTCACGCGATGGGCTCTAAATACGAACTGGTAGCTTTTTCTGTTGTTCAATATTTAGAGATTCATATGGTCCCAGTGCAGCCGTAGTTGTCTTGGACCCTGTGCATATGTGGATTGAGAATCCCCTTTTAGAAAATACTGTTTTAATAATTCTAAGTCTCACGCGATGGGCTCTAAATACGAACTAGTAGCTTTTTCTGTTGTTCAATATTTAGAGATTCATATGGGTCCCAGTGCAGCCGTAGTTGTCTTGGACCCTGTGCATATGTGGACTAAGAATCCCTTTTTAGAAAATACTGTTTTAATAATTCTAAGTCTCACGCGATAGGCTCTAAATACGAACTGGTGGCTTTTTCTGTTGTTCAATATTTAGAGATTCATATGGGTCCTAATGCTATTGTAGTTGTCTTGGACCCTATGCATATGTGTGGACTGAGAATCCCCTTTTAGAAAATACCATTTTAATAATTCCAAGTCTCACGCGATGGGCTCTAAATACGAACTGGTAGCTTTTTCTGTTGTTCAATATTTAGAGATTCATATGGGTCCAGTATGAGTCGTAGTGTATCTTGGACCTATGCATAATGTGGACTGAGAATCCTTTTAGAAAATACTTGTTTTAATAATTCAAGTCTCAAGCGATGGGCTCTAAATACTGAACCTGGTGGCTTTTTTGTTGTTCAATATTTAGAGATTCATATGGGTCCCAGTGCAGCTGTAGTTGTCTTGGACCCTATGCATATATGGACTGAGAATCCTCTTTAGAAAATACTGTTTTAATTAATTCTAAGTCTCACGCGATGGGCTCTAAATACGAGCTGGTAGCTTTTTCTATTGTTCAATATTTAGAGATTCATATGGGTCCCAGTGCAGCCGTAGTTGTCTTGGACCCTATGCATATGTGGACTGAGAATCCCCTTTTTAGAGAATACTGTTTTAATAAATTCAAAGTCTCACGCGATGGGCTCTAAATACGAACTGGTAGCTTTTTCTATTGTTCAATATTTAGAGATTCATATGGGTCCCAGTGCAGCCGTAGTTGTCTTGGACCCTGTGTCATATGTGACTGAGAATCCCCTTTTAGAAAATACCATTTTAATAATTCCAAGTCTCACGCGATGGGCTCTAAATACGAACTGGTAGCTTTTCTGTTGTTCAATATTTAGAGATTCATATGGGTCCCAGTGCAGCCGTAGTTGTCTTGGACCCTGTGCATATGTGGACTGAGAATCCCACTTCTTAGAAAATCTCGTTTTAATAATTCCAAGTCTCATCGCGATGGGCTCTAAATACTGAGCTGGTAGCTTTTTAGTTGTTAAATATTTAGAGATTCATGTGGGTCCCAGTGCAATGTCGTAGGTTGTCTTGGACACTGATGCATATGTGGACTTGAGAATCCACTTTTAGAAAATACTTGTTTTAATAATTTCAAGTCTCACGCGATGAGCTCTAAATACTGAAGTAGTAGCTTTTTACTGTTGTTCAATATTTAGAGATTCATATGGGTCCTAGGTGCGATCGTGGTTGTCTTGGACCACTGTGCATATATGGACTGAGAATCCCTTTTTAGAAAATATTGTTTTAATAAATCTAAGTCTCATGCGATTGAGCTCTAAATACGAGTGGTTGACTTTTTATGTTGTTCAATATTTAGAGATTCATGTGGGTCCCAGTGCAGCCGTAGTTGTGTTGGACCCTGTGCATATGTGGACTGAGAATCCCGTTTTTAGAAAATATCGTTTCAATAATTTAAAGTCTCACGCGATGGGTTCTAAATACTGAGCCGGTAGCTTTTACGTTGTTTAATATTTAGAGATTCATATGGGTCCCAGTCTGCGGTCGTAGTTGTCTTGGACCACTGTGCATATGTGGACTAAGAATCCCTTTTTAGAAAATACTGTTTTAATAAATCTAAGTCTCCACGATAGGCTCTATATATGAAGCTAGTGGCTTTTACATTGTTAAATATTTAGAGATTCATATGGGTCCCAGTGTGCGTTCGTAGTTGTCTTGGACCACATGCATATATTGATTTGAGAATCCTTTTTAGAAAATACTGTTTTAATAATTCTAAGTCTCACGTGATGGGCTCTAAATAGAAGTGTAGCTTTTTCTGCTTGTTCAATATTTAGAGATTCATATGGGTCCCAGTGCGGCTGTAGTAGTTTTGGACCATGTCCGTATGTGTATTTCATCTCCTTTCTAGAATATATTGTTTTAAAGAAATCTAAATCTCTGCTGATGGGCTCGATATCTGAACTTGTCGCTTTTTTGTGTTCAATATTTTGAGATTCACTTATGGGTCCCAGATCTGGTAGTAGTTGTGTTGGACCCTGTCGTATGTGGTGAGAATCCGCTTTTAGAAGAATGCCTTTTTAATAATTCCAATTCTCTGCCCGATGGGCAATAAATACAAGTAGTGGCTTTAGATACTGATATTAAGAGATAAATATAGGTCCAGATCCAGTGTAGTTGTGTTGGACCTGATAACGTATATTGGACTTATAATCCCTTTAGAAAATATTGTTTAAATAAATTCTAAGTCTCCATGATGATGTTCTAATCTGGCTAGGTGGCTTTTTCAAGTTGTTCAATATTTAGAGTTCAAATGGTCCCGGTCTGGCCCGTAGTTGTGTTGGACCCTGGGTATACGCGGACTGAGAATCCCCTTTTAGAAATATTTTTCAATAAATCTGAAGTCGACACATTGGGTTGTGAATACGAACTACTAGCTTTTTTTGTGAATATTTAGAGATTCAAGAGTGGATCCCAGTCACAGCCGTAGGTATCTTGGACCCTGTGCATATGTGGACTGAGAATCCCCTTTTTAGAGAATACCGTTTTAATAATTCCAAGTCTCACACGATTTCATAGTTACAAGTCATATGGGTCCCAGTCTGGTAGTAGTTGTCTTGGCTCTGTGCGAATGTGAAGAGAATCCACTGTTTAATAATTTCAAGTCTCTAGCTTTTTCTATTTTCAATTGTTTAATATTTAGAGATTCATATTGGTCCCAGTCTTGTGCGTAGTTGTGTTGGACCACATGTGCATATGTGGTTAAGAATCCACTTTTTGGAAAATACAATTTAAATAAATCTAAGTCTCTCGCATTGGGCTGTGAATACGAGCTGGTGGCTTTTTTTGTTGTTAATTATTTAGAGATTCATGTGGGTCCCGGTGCGGCGAAGTAGGTGTCGGACCACTGTGCGTATGTGGGTTGGGAATCCTTTTTTCGAGAATATCGTTTTAATAGTTCCAATTCTTGCGCGATGGGCTCTAAATACAATGGTAGCTTTTTGTTAAATATTTAGACATTCATATGGGTCAGTGCAAGTAGTTGTGTTGGACCTTGTGCCTACATGGATGAGAATCCCACTTTTAAAAATCTTGTTTAAATAAATCTAAGTGTCATGCATTGTCTAACTACGACCTGGCCTTTTTTTGTTGTTCAATTTTAGAGATTCATATGGGTCCCGTCTCATTTAGTAGTTGTGTTGGACCCTGTGTATAAATGGGCTTTGAATCCCTTTTTAGAAAATACCATTTTCTAATTCCATGTCTCACGCGATGGGCTCACGAATACGAACTAGTAGCTTTTTTATTGTTTATATTTGGAGATTCATGTGAGTCCCGGTGCGAGCGTAGTTGTGTTGGACCACATGTGCATTCAATGTTTGCGACAATCTCCTTTTAAAAATCTTTTTTAAATAAATCTATGTCTCACGCGATGCAGACTCTAACTACGAACGAGCTTTTTTGTTGTTCAATATTTTTGAGATTCATATGGGTCCCAGTCGGCCCATTAGTTGTGTTGGACCCTTTGTATGCCATGCAGACTGAGAATCCCCTTTTAGAAAATACCATTTTCATAATTTGATGTCTCACGCGATAGGATCAGAATACGAACTAGTAGCTTTTCGAGTTGTTCAATATTTAGAGATTCATATGGGTCCCAGTGCAGCAGTAGTTATGTTCGACCCTGTGCATATGTGGACTGAGAATCCCCTTTTTAGAAAATACTGATTTAATAATTTCAAGTCTTACATGCTGGGCTCTAAATACAAACTGGTTTCTTTTTCAACTGTTAAATATTTAAAGATTCATATGGGTCCCAGTGCAGCCGTAGTTGTGTTGGACCTTGTGCATACGTGGACTGAGAATCCCCTTTTTAGACAATACTATTTAAATAAATCTAAGTCTCACGCATTGGATCCCAGTGAAACTTTTTTGTGTTCAATACGACCTGGTGTCTTTTTGTGTGTTGAATTTTTAATATTTAGTAGTTCCATTCTCCATGATGGGCTCTAAATATGAAGCGGTGCTTTTACTGTTGTTTAATATTTAGAGATTCATCTCCGACGGCCCGTAGGTATCTGTAAATGTGGGTTGAGAATCCCCTTTGTCGAGAATATCGTTTGAATAGTTCCAAGTCTTACGCGATGGGCACTAAATAGGAACTGGTAGCTTTTTCTGTTGTTCAATATTTAGAGATTCATCCGGGTCCCAGTACAGTCGTAGTTGTGTTGGACCTTGTGCCTACATGGGTAAATCTCCTTTTAGAAAATCGATTAAAATAAATCTAAGTCTCGCGATGGGCTCCTAATCTGTCACGGTGGCTTTTTTGTTGTTCAACATTTTGAGATTCATATGGGTCCCGGTGCGTGTTGTGTTGGACCTGTGTATACATGACCGAGAATCCACCTTTAGAAAATACAGTTTCATCAATTGAAGTCTAACAGGATTAGGATCGAATGCGAATTCTAGCTTTTCAGTTGTTTCAATATTTGAAGATTCATATGGGTCCCGGTCGCGCACGTAGTTGTCTTGGATCACTGTGCATTCATGTGGTGAAAATCCTTTTTAGAATAATGCGTTTAATAAATCTAAGTCTCAAGCGATGGGTTCTAAATACGAGCAATTGGCTTTTTTGTTGTTCAATATTTTGAATTCATATGGGTCCAGTCTTCTTTGTAGTTGTTTTGACCACTTTTTGTGCATATGGATTTGAGAATCACCTTTTAAAAATACCATTTAATAATTTCGATCTCTCAGTAGCGATAGGATACGAAATAATAACTAGTAGCTTTTTACTTTTTAATATTTAGAAGATTCAAATGGTTCCCGATGTCTGTAGTTGTGTTGGACCTTGATGCATTCATGGAATTTGAAAATCCACTTTTTAGAAAATCTTGTTTAAATAAATCTAAATCACACATTGGGTTTGAAATCGAGCTGGTGGCTTTTTTTGTGGTTCAATATTTGGTCCAAGTGGATCGGTCTGTGTCTGGGGTACTGATCGGAGTTGTGCATATGTGGATTGAGATCCCTTTTTAGAAATACCATTTTCATAATTCAATGTCTAATGTGATGGGCACTAAATAGGAGCTAAGTAGCTTTAATTTGTTCAATATTTAGAGATTCATGCGGGTCCAGTGTGTAGTAGTTATGTTGGACCCACTTGTCTGTTTTAATAATTCATGGTCTCGATGGATGGGCACTTGAGCTGGTAGCTTTTCTATTGTTCAATATTTTTGAGAATCATATGGGTCTCAGTGAAGCCATAGTTGTGTTGGACCTGTGGATACATGTGGTGAGAATCCCCTTGTAGAAAATACCATTTAATAATTCGATGTCTCAGCGATAGGCTCTAAATACTGAACTAAAGTTTTTTTCAATAAATATTTAGAGATTCATATGGGTCCCGGTCGACCGTAGTTGTGTTGGACCATTGTTCATGAAATGAGAATCTCCCTTTTTAAATACTGTTTCAAACAAATCTAAGTCTCACGCGATTGGGAGACTGAATACGAAGTGGTGGCTTTTGTTGTTCAGTATTTTGAGATTCATGTGGTCCCAATACGGCGTAGTTGTATCTGGACCACTGTACCTGTGTGGATGAGAATACCCTTTTAAATACCATTTTCATAATTTGATGTCTCACGCGATGGGCTCTAAATACGAACTGGTGGCTTTTTTTGTTGTTCAATATTTAGAGATTCATATGGTCCCAGTCCGGCCGTAGTTGTGTTGGACCCTGTGTATACATGGGTGACAATCTCCTTTTTAGAAAATACCATTTTCAATAAATCTGAAGTCTCCATATGATGGGATCTTAATACAAACTGGTTTCTTTTTCCATTGTTAAATTTATAGATTCATATAGGTCCCAGTGCAACCGTAGTTGTGGTTGACCCTCTGCATACGTGGATTGAGAATCCCCTTTTTAGAAAATACTGTTTAAATAAATCTAAGTTTCACACGATGGGTTCTATATACAAACTGCTGGTTTTTCTATTGTTCAACGTTTAGAGATTCAGATGGGTCCCAGTGAGGCGGTAGTTGTCTTGGACCCTATGCGTATGTGGACATAGAATCCCCATTCAAGAAAATATCGTTTTAATAATTCCAACTCTCACGCGATGGGCTCTAAATACGAACTCGTAGCTTTGTCAACGGTTTAATATTTAGAGATTCATATGGGTCCCACTGCAGCAGTAGGTATCTTGGACCCTAAGTATATATGGACTAAGAATCCCCTTTTTAGAGAATACTGTTTTTAATAAATCTACGTCTCACGCGATGGGCTCCAAATGCAAACTTGTGGCTTTCTCTGTTGTTTAGTATTTAGAGATTCATATGGGTCCAAGTGCAGCCGTAGTTGTGTTGGACCCTGTGCATACGTGGATTGAGAATACCCTTTTTAGAAAATACTGTTTAAATAAATCTAGGTCTCACGCGATGGGCTCTAAATACGAACTTGTGGTTTTTTTTGTTGTTCAATATTTGGAGATTCATATGGGTCCTAGTGCAGCCTTAGGTATCTTGGACCCTGTGCATATGTGGACTGAAAATCCCTTTTTAGAGAATACTGTTTGAATAAATCTAAGTCTCACGCGATGGGCTCTAAATACGAACTGGTAGCTTTTTCTGTGGTTCAATATTTAGGGATTCATATGGGTCCCAGTGCAACAGTAGTTGTGTTGGACCCTTTGCATAGGTGGACTGAGAATCCCCTTTTTAGAAAATACTGTTTAAATAATTCTAAGTCTCAGGCGATGGGATTTCGAAATAATAACTTGTAGCTTTTCAAACATTGTTCAATATTTAGAGATTCATATGGGTCCCGGTGCAGCGTAGTTGTCTTGGACCACTATGCATATGTGGACTGAGAATCCCCTTTTTAGAAAACATCGTTTGAATAATTCCATGACTCACGCGATGGGCTCTAAATACGAACTAGTAGCTTTGTCAATGGTTCAATATTTAGAGATTCATATGGCTGCCAGTACAGCCGTAGGTATCTTGGACCCTGTGTATGTGTGGACTGAGAATCCCCTTTTTAGAGAATACTGTTTTAATAAATATAAGTGTCACACGATGGGCTCTAAATATGAACTGATGATTTTTCTGTAGTTCAATATTTAGAGATTCATATGGGTCCCAGTGCAGCCGAAGTTGTCTTGGACCCTATGCATATGTGGACTGAGAATCCCCTTTTTAAAAAATCTTTGTTTTCATATTCAAGGTCTCATGCGATGGGCTCTGTATGTTGGAGTGGCTTTTTCCGTTGTTCAATATTTAGAGATTCATATGGGTCCCAGTCTAGCCGTAGTTGTCTTGGACCCTATGCATATGTGGATTGAGAACCCCCTTTTTAGAAAATACCGTTTTAATAATTCAAGGTCTCACGTGATGGGCTCTAAATATGAACTGGTGGCTTTTTCTGTTGTTCAATATTTAGAGATTCATATGGGTCCCAGTGCAGCTGTTGTCGTCTTGGACCCTTTGTATATGTGGATTGAGAATCCCCTATTTAGAAAATGTTGTTTTAATAATTCCAAGTGTCGCACGATGGGCTCTAAATACGAGCTCGTAGCTTTTTCAGGTGTCTAATATTGAGAGATTCGTATGGGTCCCACTGCAGCCTAGTTGTGTTGGAACCTGTGTATACGCGGACACAGAATCCCTATTTAGAGAATACCGTCTTAATAATTTAAGCTCCCACGCGATGGGCTCCTAATACGGACTAGTAGCTTTTTCAGCTGTTCAATATTTTGAGAGTCGTATGGGTCCCAGTGCAGCCGTAGTTGTGTTGGACCACTGTGCATACGGACAAAATCCTTTTAGAGAATACCGTTTAATAATTCTAAGCTCACGCGATGGGCTCTAAATACTGAACTAGTAGCTTTTTATTGTTCAATATTTTGAGATTCATATGGGTCCAGTGCGATCGTAGTAGTTGTGTTGGACCACAACGCGTATGTGGACGAGAATCCCTTTTTAGAAAATATCGTTTTAATAATTCCATGTCTCACGCGATGGGCTCTAAATACTTTAGTAGTTTTTCAATTGTTTAATATTTAGAGATTCATATAGGGTCCCGAGTGCAACGCGTAGTTGTGTTGGACCATTAAATGCATTGGATTGAGAATCCCTTTTTAGAAAATACTGTTTAAATAAATCTAAGTCTCACGCGATGGGCTCTATATACGAACTGGTGGCTTTTTCTGTTGTTCAATATTTGAAGATTCATACGGGTCCCTCTGTAGCCGTAGGTATCCTGGACCCTGTGCATATGTGGACTGAGAATCCCTTTTTAGAGAATACTGTTTTAATAAATCTAAGTCTCACGTGATGGGTTCAAAATACGAACTGGTAGCTTTTTCTGTTCTTCATTATTTTTAGATTCCTATGGGTCCCAGTGCAACCGTAGTTGTGTTGGACCCTGTGCATACGTGGACTGAGTATCCCCTTTTTAGAAAATACTGTTTAAAAACATCTAAGTCTCAGGCGATGGGCTCTATATACAAACTGCTGGCTTTTTCTGTTGTTCAATATTTAGAGATTCATATGGGTTCCGTGCGGCGTAGGTATCTTGGACGCTGTGCATATACGGACTGAGAATCCCCTTTTTAGAGAATACTGTTTTAATAAATCTAAGTCTCACGCAATGGGCTCTAACTACGAACTGGGGGCTTTTTCTGTTGTTCAATATTTAAAGATTCATATGGGCCCCAGTGCAGCCGTTGTTGTCTTGGACCCTATGCATATGTGGATTGAGAATCCCCAATTTAGAAAATGCTGTTTTAATAATTTCAAGCCTCACACGATGGGCTCTAAATAGGAGCTCGTAGCTTTTTCAGCTGTTCAATATTTAGAGATTCATATGGGTCCCAGTGCAGCCGTAGTTGTGTTGGACCCTGTGGATACGTGGACTGAGAATCCCCTTTTTAGAACATACTGTTTAAATAAATCAATGTCTCACGCGATGGACTTGAAATACAGACTGGTGGATTTTTCTATTGTTCAATATTTAGAGATTCATAAGCGTCCCAGTGCAGCCGTAGTTATCTTGGACCCTTTGCATATGTGGACTGAGAATCCCCTTTTTAGAGAATACTGTTTTAATAAATCTAAGCCTCACGCGATGGGCTCTAAATACGAAATATTAGGTCTTTCTGCTGTTCAATATTTAGAGATTCATATGGGTCCTAGTGCAGCCGTAGGTATCCTAGACCCCGTGCATATGTGGACTGAGAATCCCCTTTTTAGAGAATACCGTTTTAAGAACTCCTAGTCTCACGCGATGGGCTCTAAATATGAACTGGTAGGTTTTTCTGTTGTTCAATATTTAGAGATTCATATGGGTCCCAATCCAACCGTAGTTGTGTTCGACCTTGTGCATACGTGGACGGAGAGTGCCCTTTTTAGAAAATACAGTTTAAATAAATCTAAGTCTCACGCGATGGGCTCTATATCTAAACTGCTGGCTTTTTCTGGTTTTCAATATTTAGAGACTCATATAGGTCCCAGTGCAGCTGTAGTTGTGTTGGACCCTATGCCTATGTGGACTTAGAATCCCTTTTTAAGAAAATATCGTTTTAATAATTCCAAGTCTCACGCGATGGGCTCTAAATACAAGCTAGTAGCTTTGTCAGTTGTTCATTATTGGAGAATCATATGGGTTCCGGTGCAGCCGTAGGTATCATGGACCTTGTGTATGTCTGGACTAAGAATCCCCTTTTAGAGAATACTATTTTAATAAATCTAAGTCTCACGCGATGGGCTCCAAATGCGAACTGGTGGCTTTTTCTGTTGTTTATTATTTCGAGATTCGTATAGGTCCCAGTGCAGCCGTAGTTGTGTTGGACCCTGTGGATACGTGGACTGAGAATCCCCTTTTTAGAAAATACTGTTTAAATAAATCTAGGTCTCACGCGATGGGCTCTAATTAGGAACTTGTGGCTTTTTTTGTTGTCCAATATTTGGAGATTCATATGGGTCCTAGTGCAGCCGTAGGTATCTTGGACCCTGTGCATATGTGGACTGAGAATTCCCTTTTTAGAGAATACTGTTTTAATAAATCTAAGTCTCACGCGAAGGACTCTAATTAGGAACTTATGGCTTTTTTTGTTGTTCAATATTTGGAGATTCATATGGGTCCTAGTGTAGCCGTAGGTATCTTGGACCCTGTGCATATGTGGACTGAGAATTCCCTTTTTAGAGAATACTGTTTTAATAAATCTAAGTCTCACGCGATGGGCTCTAAATACGAAATATTAGCTCTTTCTACTGTTCAATATTTAGAGATTCATATGGGTCCTAGTGCAGCCGTAGGTATCCTGGACCCCGTGCATATGTGGACTGAGAATCCCTTTTTTAGAGAATACCTTTTTAAGAACTCCAAGTCTTACGCGATGGGCTCTAAATATGAGCCGACAGTAGGTTTTTACATTTGTTGATATTTAGAGATTCATATGAGTCCAGATCCAACGTAGTTGTGTTCGACCACAATGCATACGTGGGCTGAAATGCCTTTTAGAAAATACAGTTTAAATAAATCTAACTCTCACGCGATGGGCTCTATATATAAACTCCTGGCTTTTTCTGTTGTTTAATATTTAGAGATTCATATAGGTCCGAGTGCAGCTGTAGTTGTGTTGGACCATATGCATATGTGGACTTAGAATCCTCTTTTAAGAAAATATCGTTTTAATAATTCCAAGTCTCACGCGATGGGCTCTAAATACAAGCTAGTAGCTTTGTCAGTTGTTCATTATTGGAGAATCATATGGGTTCCGGTGCAGCCGTAGGTATCTTGGACCCTGTGTATGTCTGGACTAAGAATCCCCTTTTAGAGAATATTGTTTTAATAAATCTAAGTCTCACGCGATGGGCTCCAAATGCGAACTGGTGGCTTTTTCTGTTGTTTATTATTTCGAGATTCATATGGGTCCCCGTGCAGCCGTAGTTGTGTTGGACCCTGTGGATACGTGGACTGAGAATCCCCTTTTTAGAAAATACTATTTCAATAAATCTAGGTCTCACGCGATGGGCTCTAATTAGGAACTTGTGGCTTTTTTTGTTGTTCAATATTTGGAGATTCATATGGGTCCTAGTGCAGCCGTAGGTATCTTGGACCCTGTGCATATGTGGACTGAGAATTCCCTTTTTAGGGAATACTGTTTTAATAAATCTAAGTCTCATGCGATGGGGCTCTAAATACGAACTGGTGGCTTTTCTATTGTTGAATATTTAGAGATGCATATGGGTCCCAGTGCAGCCGTTGTTGTCTTTGACCCTATGCATTTGTGGATTGAGAATCCCCTATTTAGAAAATTCCGTTTTAATAATTCCAAGTCTCACACAATGGGCTCTAAATACGAGCTCGTAGCTTTGTCAGCTGTTCAATATTGAGAGATTCATATGGGTCGCAGTGCAGCTGTAGTTGTGTTGGACCCTGTGTATACGTGGACAGAGAATCCCTTTTTTAGACAATACCGTCTTAATAATTTAAGCTCTCACGCAATGGGCTCTAAATACGAACTAGTAGCTTTTTCAGCTGTTAAATATTTATAGATTCATTTGGGTCGCACTGCAGCCGTAGGTATCTTGAACCCCGTGCTTATGTGGACTGAGAATCCCCTTTTTAGAGAATACCGTTTTAAGAATTCCAAGTCTCACCCGTAGGGCTCTAAATACAAACTGGTAGCTTTTTCTGTTGTTCAATATTTAGAGATTCATATGGGTCCCAGTGCAACCGTAGTTGTGTTGGACCTTGTGCATAGTGGACTGAGAATCCCCTTTTTAGAAAATAGTGTTTAAATAAATCTAAGTCTCATGCGATGGGCTCTATATACAAACTGCTGGATTTTTCTGTTGTTCATTGTTTAGAGATTGATATGGGTCGCAGTACAGCCGTAGTTTTCTTGGACCCTATGCATAGGTGGACTTAGAATCCCCTTTTAAGAAAATATCATTTTAATAACTCCAAGTCTCACGCGATGGGCTCTAAATACGAGCTAGTAGCTTTGTTAGCTGTACAATATTTAGATATTCAAATGGGTCCCAGGGAAGCCCTAGGTATCTTAGACATTGTGTATATTTGGACTGAGAATCCCCTTTTTGAGAATACTATTTTAATAAATCTAAGTCTCACGCGATGGGCTCTGAATGCGAACCGGTGGCTTTTTCTGTTGTTCAATATTTAGAGATTCATATGGGTCCCAGTGCAACCGTAGGTATCTTGGACCCTGTGCATGTGTGGATTGAGAATCCCCTTTTTAGAGAATACTGTTTTAATAAATCAAAGTCTCACGCGATGGGCTCCAAATACGAACTGGTGGCTTTTCTGTTGTTTAATATGTAGAGATTGATATGGGTCCCAGTGCAGTCGTAGTTGTGTTGGACCCTGTGCATACGTGGACTGAGACTCCCCTTTTTTGAAAATACTGTTTAAATAAATTTAAGTCTCACGCGATGGGCTCAATATACAAACTGCTGGCTTTTTCTGTTGTTCAATATTTAATAATTCAAATGGTCCTAGTGCAGCCGAAGTTGTCTTGGACCTTATGCATAGGTGGACTTAGAATCCCCTTTTAAGAAAATATCGTTTTAATAATTCCAAGTCTCACGCGATGGGCTCCAAATACGAACTGGTAGTTTTTTTTTTTTTGTTCATCATTTAGAGATTGACATGGGTCCCAGTGCAGCCGTAGTTATCTTGGACCCGATGCATGTGTGGACCCAGTGCAGCCGTAGCTTTTTTTTTTATATAAATCCTAGTCTCACGCGAAGGGCTCTAAATATGAACTGGTAGCCTTTTCTGCTATTCAATATTTAGAGATTCATATGGGTCCCAGTGCAGCCGTAGTTGTGTTGGATCCTATGCATACTTGGACTAAGAATCCCATTTCTTGAAAATACGGTTTTAATAAATCAAAGTCTCACGCGATGGGCTCTAAATACAAACTGGTGGCTTTTTATGTTGTTCAATATATAGAGATTCATTTGGGTCCCAATGCAGCCGTTGTTGTCTTGGACCTTATGCATATTTGAACTGAGAATGCCTATTTTAGAAAATACCCGTTTTAATAATTCAAGGCTCACGCGATGAACACTAAATACAAACTGGTAGGTTTTTCTGTTGTTCAATATTTAGAGATTCATATGGGTCCCAATGCAGCCGTAGGCATCTCGGTACCCGTGCATTTGTGGACTGAGAATCCCCCTTTTTAGAGAATACCGTTGTAAGAATTCCAAGTCTCACGCGATGGGCTCTAAATACGAACTGGTAGCTTTTTCTGTTGTTCAATATTTAGATATTCATATGGGTCCCAGTGCAACCGTCGTTATGTTGGACCCTGTGCATACGTCGACTAAGAATCCACTTTTTAGAAAATACTGTTTAAATAAATCTAACTGTCACGCGATGGGCTCTATATACGAACAGGTCGCTTTTTCTGTTGTTCAATAGTTAGAGATTCATATGGGTCCCGGTGCAGCGGTAGTTATCTTGGACCTTGTGCATATGTGGACTGAGAATCCCCTTTTAAGAGAATACTGTTTTAATAAATATAAGTCTCACGTGATGGGCTCCAAATACGAACTGGTGGCTTTTTTTGTTGCTTAATATTTAGAGATTCATATGGGTCCCAGGGCAGCCGTAGTTGTGTTGGACCCTGTGCATACGTGGACTGAGAATCCCCTTTTATAAAATACTATTTAAATAAATCTAAGTGTCGCGCGATGGGCTCAAAATACGAACTGGTGGATTTTTCTGTTGTTCAATATTTAGAGATTCATATGGGTACCAATCCAGCCGTAGTTATCTCGGACCCTGTGCATATGTCAACTGAGAATCCCCTTTTTAGAGAATACTGTTTTAATAAATATATGTCTCACGCGATGGGCTCCAAATACGAACTGGTTTCTTTTTTTGTTGTTTAATACTTAGAGATTCATATGGGTCCCGCTGCAGCCGTAGTTGTGTTGGACCCTGTGCATTTGTGGACTGAGAATCCCATTTTTAGAAAATACTGTTTAAATAAATCTACTTCTCACGCGATGGGCTCTACATACGAAGTGGTGGCTTTTTCTGTTGTTCAATATTTAGAGATTCATTTGGGTTCGAGTGCAGCCGTAGTTGTCTTTGACCCTATGCAGATGTGGATTGAGAATCCCCTTTTTAGAAATGTTGTTTTAATAATTTCAAGTCTCACGCGATGGGCTCTAAATACGAGCTCATAACTTTTTTAGCTGTTCAATATTGATTGCTTCATATGGGTCCCAGTGCAACCGTAGTTTTGTTGGACCCTGTGTATACGCGGACTGAGAATCCCCTTTCTCGAAAATACCATTTTCATAATTCCAACTCTCACGCGATGAGCTCCAAATACGAACTAGTAGCTTTTTCAGCTGTTCAGTATATAGAAATTCATATGGTTCCCATTGCAGCCATAGTTGTGTTGGACCTTGTGCATACGTAGACTGAGAATCCCCATTTTAGAAAATACTGTTTAAATAAATCTATGTCTCACGCGATGGGCTCTAAATACGAACAGGTTGCTTTTTCTGTTGTTCAATATTTAGAGATTCATATGGGTCCTAGTGCAGTGGTAGGTATCTTGGGCCCTGTGCATATGTGGACCGAGAATCCCCTGTTTTGAGAATACTGTTATATTAAACCTAAGTTTCACGCGATGGGCTCCAAATACGAACTGGTGACTTTTTCTGTTGTTTAATATTTAGAGATTCATATGGGTCCCAGTACGGCCGTAGTTGTGTCGGACCCTATGCATACGAGGACTAGGAATCCCCTTTTAAGGTAATGCTGTCTAAAAAAATCTAAGTCTCATACGATGGGCTCTAAATACGAACTGGTGGCTTTTTCTGTTGTGCAATATTTAGAGATTCATATGGGTCCCAGTGCAGCCATAGTTGTGTTGGACCCTGTGCATACGTGGACTGAGAATCCCCTTTTTAGAAAATACTGTTTTAATAAATCTAAGTCTCACGCGATGGGCTCTAAATACAAAGTCTTGGTTTCTTTTTCTATTGATCAATATTTAGAGATTCATATCGCCCCGGTCTAGCAATGTTGTCTTGGACCCTATGCATATGTGGATTGAGAATCCCTTTTTTTTTTTTTAGAAAATGCCGTTTTAATAATTCCACGTCTTATGCGACGGTCTCCAATTACGAACTGGTAGCTTTTTTGGTGTTCAACATTTAGAGATTCATACGGGTCCCATTGTAGCCGTAGTTGTCTTGGACCCAGTGCAAGTGTGGACTGAGCATCCGCTTTTCGAAATATGAACTGGTTTCTTTTTCTGCTATTCAATATTTAGAGATTCATATGGGTCCCAGTGCAGCCGTAGTTTTCTTGGACCCTATGCATACGTGGACTTAGAATTCCTTTTTAAGAAAATATCATTTTAATAACTCCAAGTCTCACGCGATGGGCTCTAAATACGAGCTAGTAGCTTTGTCAGCTGTACAATATTTAGATATTCATATGGGTCCCAGTGAAGCCCTAGGTATCTTGGACATTGTGTATATTTGGACTGAGAATCCCCTTTTTGAGAATACTGTTTTAATAAATCTAAGTCTCACGCGATGGGCTCTGAATGTGAACCGGTGGCTTTTTCTATTGTTCAATATTTAGAGATTCATAGCATACGTGGAATGAGAATACTGTTTAAATAAATCTAAGTCTCACGTGATGGGCTCTATATACAAACTGCTGGCTTTTTCTGTTGTTCAATGTTTAGACATTGATATGGGTCGCAGTGCAGCCGTGTAGTTTTCTTGGACCCTATGCATACGTGGACTTAGAATCCCCTTTTAAGAAAATATCATTTTAATAACTCCAAGTCTCACGCGATGGGCTCTAAATACCAGCTAGTAGCTTTGTCAGCTGTACAATATTTAGATATTCATATGGGTCCCAGTGAAGCCCTAGGTATCTTGGACATTGTGTATATTTGGACTGAGAATCCCCTTTTTGAGAATACTGTTTTAATAAATCTAAGTCTCACGCGATGGGCTCTGAATGTGAACCGGTCACTTTTTCTATTGTTCAATATTTAGAGATTCATATGGGTCCTAGGTGCGCCTTAGTTATCGGGGACACTGTGCATATGTGGACTGAGAATCCCCTTTTTAGAGAATACTGTTTTAATAAATCTAAGTCTCACGCGATGGGCTCCAAATACAAACTGGTGGCTTTTTCTGTTGTTTAATATTTAGAGATTCATATGGGTCCTAGTGCAGTCGTAGGTATCTAGGACACTGTGCATATGTGGACTGAGAATCCCCTTTTTAGAGAATACGGTTGTAACAAAACAAAGTCTCACACGATGGGCTCCGAATACGAACGGGTGGCTTGTTTTGTAGTTTAATATTTAGAGATTCATATTAGTCCTAGTGCAGCCGTAGTTGTGTCGGACCCTGTGTTTACATGGACTACGAATCCCCTTCGTAGAAAATATGGTTTAAATAAATCTAAGTTTCACGCGATGGGCTCATCTGAGCGATTGGTGGCTTTTTCTGTTGTCCAATAGTTAGAGATTCATATGGGTCCCAGTGCAGCCGTAGGTATCTTGGACCCCGTGCATTTGTGGACTGAGAATCCCCTTTTTAGAGAATACCGTTTTAAGAATTAAAAGTCGCACGCGATGGGCTCTAAATACGAACTGGTGGCTTTTTCTTTTGTTCAATATTTAGAGATTCATATTGGCCCCAGTGCATACGTAGACTGAGAATCCCTTTTTTAGACAATACAGTTTAAATAAATCTATGTCTCCTTTTGGGCTCTAAATATGAACTGGTGGCTTTTTCTGTTTTTTAATATTTAGAGATTCATATGGGTCCCAATGCAGCCGTAGGTATCTTGGACCCTGTGCATATGTGGACTGAAAATTCCCTTTTTTGAAAACACCGTTATAAGAAATTTAAGTCTCACACGATGGGCTCCAAATACGAACTGGTGGCTTTTTCTGGTTTTTAATATTTAGAGATTCATATGGGTCCCAGTGCCGCCGTAGTTGTGTTGGATACGTGGACTGAAAATCCCTTTTTAGAAAATACTTGTTTAAATAAATCTAAGTCTCACGCGAGGGGGTCTAAATATGAAATGGTGGCTTTTTTTGTTGTTTAATATATAGAGATTCATATGGGTCCTAGTGCAGCCGTAGGTATCTTGGACCCTGTGCATATGTGGACTAAGAATCCCTTTTTAGAGAATACTGTTTTAATAAATCTAAGTCGCACGTGATGGGCTCTAATTAGGAACTGGTGGCCGTTTCTATTGTTCAATATTTAGAGATTCATATGGGCCCTAGTGCAGCCGTAGTTGTCTTTGACCCTATGCATTTGTGGATTAAGAATCCCCTTTTATTAAAATGCTGTTTTAATAATTCCAAGTCTCACACGATGGGTTCTAAATATGAACTAGTAGCTTGTTCAACTATTCAATATTTAGAGATTCATATGGGTCCCAAAACAGTAGTTGTGTTGGACCACAATGCATCGTGGAGAATCCTCTTTTTAGAAAATACTGTTTAAAGAAACCTAAGTCTCACACGATGGGCTCGAAATACGAACTGGTGGCTTTTTCTGTGGTTTAATATTTAGAGATTCATATGGGTCCTAGTGCAGCCTTAGTTATTTGGTACACTGTGCATATGTGGACTCAGAGTCCCCTTTTTAGAGAATACTATTTTAATAAATCTAAGTCTCACGGGATGGGCTCCAAATACGAACTCGTGGCTTTTTCTGTTGTTTAATATTTAGAGATTCATATGGGTTCCAGTGCAGCCGTATTTGTATTGGACCCTGTGCATACGTTGAATAAGAATCCCCTTTTTAGAAAATGCTGTTTAAATAAATCTAAGTCTCACACGATGGGCTCTAAATACGAACTGGTGGCTTTTTCTGTTGTTCAATATTTAAAGATTCGTTTGGGTACCAGTGCAGCCGTTGTTGTCTTGGACCCTGTGCATATGTGGACTAAGAATCCCCTTTTTAGAGAATATCGTTTTAATAATTCAAGGTCTCATGCGATGGGCTCTAAATACGAACTGGTGGCTTTTACTGTTGTCCAATATTTAGAGATTCATATGGGTCCCAGTGCAACCGTAGGTATCTTGGACCCCGTGCATTTGTGGACTGAGAATACCCTTTTTAGAGAATACCGTTTTAAGAATTCCAAGTCTCACGCGAGGGGCTCTAAATACGAACTGGTGGCTTTTTCTTTTGTCCAATATTTAGAGATTCGTATGGGCCGAGTGCAGCCGTAGTTGTCTTGGACCCTATGCATATGTGGATTGAGAATCCCCTTTTTAGAAAATGTTGTTTTAATAATTACAAGTCTCACGCATGGGCTCTAAATACGAACTAGTAGCTTTTTTAGCTGTTCAATATTAAGCGATTGATATGGGTCCCATTGCATCCGTAGTTGTGTTGGACCCTGTGCATACGTAGACTGAGAATTCCCTTTTTAGAAAATAATGTTTAAATAAATCTATGTCTCACGCGATGGGCTCTAAAAACGAACTGGTGGCTTTTTCTGTTGTTCAATATTTAGAGTTTATATGGGTCCCAATGCAACCGTAGGTATCTTGGACCCTGTGCATATGTGGACTGAGAATTCCGTTTTTTGAAAATACTGTTATAAGAAGTTTAAGTCTCACGCGATGGGATCCAAATACGAACTGGTGGCTCTTTCTATTGTTTAATATTTAGAGATTCATATGGGTCCCAGTGCGACCGTAGATGTGTTGGACCCTGTGCATACGTGGACTGAGAATCCCCTTTTTAAAAAGTACTGTATAAATAAATCTAAGTCTCACGCGATGGGCTCTAAATACAAACTGGTGGGTTTTTTTGTTGTTCAATATTTAGAGATTCATATGGGTCCCAATGCAGCCGTAGGTATCTTGGACCCTATGCATGTGCAGACTGAGAATCCCCTTTTTAGAGAATATGTTTTAATAAATCTAAGTCTCATGCGATGGGCTCCAAATACGAACTAGTGGCTTTTTCTGTTGTTCAATAAATATAGATTAGTATGGGCCCAGTGCAGCCGTAGTTGTCTTGGACCCTATGCATATGTGGATTGAGAATCCCCTTTTTAGAAAATGCCATTTTAATAATTCCAAGTCTCACGCAATGGGCTCCAAATACGAACTGTTCTCTTTTTCTGTTGTTGAACATTTAGACATTCATATGGGTCCCAGTGCAGCCGTAGTTGTCTTGGACCTGGTGCATGTGCGGACTGAGCATCTACTTTTAAGACAATACCGTTTTTATAAATCCAAGCCTCACGCAAAGGGCTCTAAATATGAACTGGTAGCTTTTTCTGCTATTCAATATTTAGATATTCATATGGGTCCCAGTGCAGCAGTAGTTGTGTTGGACCATGTGCATGCTTGGACTAAGAATGCCCTCTTTTTACAATATTGTTTTAATAAATCTAAGTCTCACGCGATGGGCTCTAAATACGAACTGGTGGCTTTTTCTGTTGTTCAATATTTAGAGATTCATTTGGGTCCCATCGCAGCTGTTGTTGTCTTGGACACTATACATATGTTGACTGAGAATCCTCATTTTAGAAAATACCGTTTTAATAATTGAAGGTGTCACGTGATGGGCTCTAAATACGAACTGGTGGCTTTTTCTGTTGTTCAATATGTACAGATTCATGTGGGTCCTAGTGCTACCGTAGCTATCTCGGACCCCGTGCATTTGTGGTATGAGAATCCCCTTTTTAGAGAATACCGTTTTAAGAATTCCCAGTCTCACTCGATTGGCTCTAAATACGAAATGGTAGCTTTTTTAGTTTTTCAATATTTAGAGATTCAAATGGGTCCCAGTGCAACCGTACTTATGTTGGACCCTGTGCATATGTGGACTTAGAATCCCCTTTTAAAAAACTATCGTTTTAATACTTCCAAGTCTCACGCGATGGGCTCTAATTACTAACTGGTGGCTTTTTCTATTGTTAAATATTTAGAGATTCATATGGGTCCCAGTGCAGCCGTAGTTATCTTGGACCTTGTGCATCTGTGGAGTGAGAATCCCCTTTTTAGAGAATACTGTTATAATAAATCTAAGTCTAATGCGATGGGCTCTAAATACGAACTCGTGGCTTTTTCTATTGTTCAGTATTGAGAGATTCATATGGGTCCAGTGCAGCCAGTAGTTATCTTGGATCCTGTGCATGTGTGGACTGAGAATCCCCTTTCTCGAAAACACCGTTTGAATAAGTCCAAGTCTCACGCGTTGGGCTCTAAATACGAACTGGTACCTTTTTCTGTTGTATAGTATTTAGAGATTTCAATGGGCCTAGTGCAGCCGTAGTTGTCTTGAACCCTATGCATCTTTGGACTGAGAATCCCCGTTTTAGAAAACACCGTTTTAATAACTCCAAGTCTCACGCGATGAGCTCTGAATACGAATTCGTAGCTTTTTCTTTTGTTCAATATTTAGAGATTCATATGGGTCCAAGTGCAGCTGTAGTTGTCTTAGACCCTGTGCATGTGGACTGAGGATCCCCTTTTTAGAAAATACCATTTTAATAAATCCAAGTATGACGCGATGGGATCTAAATAAGAACTGGTAGCTTTTTCTGTTGTTCAAGATTTAGAGATTCATATGGGTCCCAATGCAGCCATAGTTGTGTTGGACCCTATGAATCTTTAGACTGAGAGTTCCTTTTTTAGAAAAAACCGTCTTAATAATTCTAAGTGTCACGCGATGAGCCTTAAATACGAACTGGTAGCTTTTTCTTTTGTTCAATATATAGAGATTCATATGGGTCCCTGTGTTGCCATAGTTGTATTAGAGCCTTTGCATTTGGGGACTGAGAATCCCCTTTTTAAAAAATACTGTTTTAACTATTCCAAGTCTCACGCGAAGGGCTCTAAATACGAACTGGTAGGTTTTTCTGTTATTCAGTATTGAGAGATTCATATGTGTCCGATCGCAGCAGTAGTTATCGTGTATCCTGTGCATGTGTGGACTGAGAATCCCCTTTGTAGAAAACACCGTTTTAAGAAATCCAAGTCTCGCGCGATGGACTCTAAATACGAACTGGTAGCTTTTTCTGTTGTTCAATATTTAGAGATTCATATGGGTCCCAGTGCACCCGTAGTTGTCTTGGACCCTATGAATCATTAGACTGATCATCCCTTCTATTGAAAACACCGTTTTAATAAATCGAGGTCTCACGCGATGGACTCTAAATACGAACTGGTAGCTTTTTCTGTTGTTCAATATTTAGATATTCATATGGGTCCCAGTGCACCCGTAGTTGTCTTGGACCCTATGAATCATTAGACTGATCATCCCTTCTATAGAAAATACCGTTTTAATAATTCTAAGTCTCACGCAATGAGCTTTATATACGAACTGGTAGCTTTTTCTTTTGTTCAATATATAGAGATTCATATGGGTCCCTGTGTTGCCATAGTTGTATTAGAGCCTTTGCATTTGGGGACTGAGAATCCTTTTTTTAAAAAATACTGTTTTAACTATTCCAAGTCTCACGCGAAGGGCTCTAAATACGAACTCGTAGCTTTTTCTGTTATTCAGTATTGAGAGATTCATCTGTGTCCGATTGCAGCAGTAGTTATCGTGGATCCTGTGCATGTGTGGATTGAGAATCACCTTTGTAGAAAACACCGTTGTAATAAATCCAAGTATCACGCAATGGACTCTAAATACGAACTGGTAGCTTTTTCTGTTGTTCAATATTTAGAGATTCATATGGGTCCCAGTGCACCCGTAGTTGTCTATGACCCTATGAATCATTAGACTGAGAATCCCTTCTATACAAAATACTGTTTTAATAATTCTAAGTCTCACGCAATGTGCTTTATATACGAACTGGTATCTTTTTCTTTTGTTCAATATATATAGATTCATATGGGTCCCAGTGTTCCCACAGTTGTATCGGAGTCTTTGAATTTGTGGAGTGAGAATCCCCTTTTTAGAAAATACCGTTTAAATAAATCCAAGTCTCACGCGATGGGCTCTAAATACGAACTGGTAGTTTTTCTGTTGTTCAATATTTAGAGATTCATATGGGTCCCAGTGCAGTCGTAGCTGTCTTGGACCCTATGAATCATTTAACTAAGAATCCCTTTTATAGAAAATACCGTTTTAACAATTCTAAGTCTCACGTGATGAGCTTTATATACGAACTGGTAGCTTTTTCTTTTGTTCAATATATAGAGAGTCATATGGGTCCCAATGCTGCCACAGTTGTATCGGAGCCTTTGAATTTGTGGAGTGAGAATCCCCTTTTTAGAAAATACTATTTGAACTATTCCAAGTCTCACGCAAAGGGCTCTAAATACGAACTGGTAGCTTTTTCTGCTACTGAGTATTGAGAGATTTATATGCGTCCGAGTGCAGCAGTAGTTATCTTGGATCCTGTGATGTGTGGACTGAGAATCCCCTTTCTAGGAAACACCGTTTGAATAAGTCCAAGTCTCACGCGATGGACTCTAAATACGAACTTGTAGCTTTTTCTATTGTTCATTATTTAGGGATTCATATGGGCCCCAGTGCAGCCGTAGTTGTCTTGAACCCTATACATTTTTGGACGTCGAATCCCCTTTTTTGAAAATACCGTCTTAATAACTCCAAGTCTCACGTGATGAGCTCTAAATACGAACTGGTAGCTTTTTCTTATGTTCAATATATAGAGAGTCATATGGGTCCCAATGCTGCCACAGTTGTATCGGAGCCTTTGAATTTGTGGAGTGAGAATCCCCTTTTTAGAAAATACTATTTGAACTATTCCAAGTCTCACGCAAAGGGCTCTAAATACGAACTGGTAGCTTTTTCTGCTACTGAGTATTGAGAGATTTATATGCGTCCGAGTGCAGCAGTAGTTATCTTGGATCCTGTGATGTGTGGACTGAGAATCCCCTTTCTAGGAAACACCGTTTGAATAAGTCCAAGTCTCACGCGATGGACTCTAAATACGAACTTGTAGCTTTTTCTATTGTTCATTATTTAGGGATTCATATGGGCCCCAGTGCAGCCGTAGTTGTCTTGAACCCTATACATTTTTGGACGTCGAATCCCCTTTTTTGAAAATACCGTCTTAATAACTCCAAGTCTCACGTGATGAGCTCTAAATACGAACTGGTAGCTTTTTCTTATGTTCAATATCTAGAGATTCATATGGGTCCAAGTACAGTCGTAGTTGTCTTAGACCCTATGCATATGTGGACTAAGGATCCCCTTTTTAGAAAATATCATTTTAATAAATCCAAGTCTCACGCGATGGGCTCTAAAAACGAACTGGTAGCTTTTTCTGTTGTTCAATATTTAGAGATTCATATTGGTCCTAGTGCAGCCGTAGTTGACTTGGACCCTATGAATCTTTAGTCTAAGAATCCCTTTTTTAGAAATTAACTTTTTAATAATTCTAAGTCTCACGCGATAAGCTTTAAATACAAACTGGTAGCTTTTTCTTTAATCCAATATTTAGAGATACATATGGGTCACACTGCAGCCGTTGTTGTGTTGGACCCTGTGCATATGTGAACTGGGATCCCCTTTTTAGGAAATACCATCTTTATAATGCCAAGTCTCGCGTGATGGGCTCTAAATACGAACTGGTAGCTTTTTCTGTATTTCAATATTTAGACATTGATATGGATCCCTATGCAGCCGTAGTTATCTTGGACCCTATGCATATGTGGACTGAGAATCCCCATTTCAGAAAATACCGTTTTTATAGGTCCAAGCCTCATGCGATGGGCTCTAAATACGTCCTGATAGATTTTTCTACTGTTCAATATTTATAGATTTATATGGGTCCGAGTGCGGCCATTGTTCTCTCGGACCCTGTGCATATGTGGACTAAGAATCCCCTTTTTAGAAAATACCATTTCAATTTTTCCATGTCTCACGCGATGGGCTCTTAATACGAACTGGTAGCTTTTTCTGCTGTTCAATATTTAGAGATTGATATGGGTCCCATTGTGGCCATTATTGTCTCGGGCCCTGTGCATATGTGGATTGAGAATCCCCTTTTTAGAAAATACTGTTTTTATAAGTCAAAGTCTCATGCGATGGGCTCTAAATACGAACTGGTAGCTTTTTCTTTTGTTCAATATATATAGATTCATATGGGTCTCTGTTCAGCCGTAGTTGTCTTGGAGCCTGTGGATATATGGACTGAGTATCCCCTTTTTAGAAAATACCGTTTTAATAATTCCTAGTCTCAGGCGATGCACTCTAAATCCGAACTGGTAGCATTTTCTGTTGTTTAGTATTTAGAGATTCATATGGGTCCCAGTGCGGCCATTGTTGTCTCGAACCCTGTGCATATGTGGATTGAGAATCCCTTTTTTAGAAAATACCATTTTTATAGGTCCAAGTCTCATGTGAAGGGCTCTAAATACGAACTGGTAGCTTTTTTTGTTGTTCAATATTTAGAGATTGATATGGGTCCCAGTGCGGCCGTAGTTGTCTTGGACCTGATGAATCTTTAGACTGAGAATCCCCTTTTCGAAAATTCCAGTTTAATAATTCCAAGTCTAACACGATGAGCGCTAAATACAAACTAGTAACGTTTTCTGTTCTTCAATATTTAGAGATTGATATGGGTCCCAGTGCAGCCGTACTTGTCTTGGACCCTATGCATATGTGGATTGAGAATCCCCATTTTAGAAAATACCATTTTTATAGGTCCAAGTCTCATGCGATGGGCTCTAAATACGTACTGGTAGATTTTTCAATTGTTCAATATTTGTAGATTCATGTGGGTCCCAGTGCGGCCATTGTTCTCTCGGACCCTGTGCATATGTGGACTTAGAATCCCCTTTTTAGAAAATACCATTTCAATTTTTCCAAGTCTCACGCGATGGACTCTTAATACAAACTGGTAGTTTTTCTGCTGTTCAATATTTAGAGATTGATATGGGTCCCCTTGCAACCATAGTTGTGTTGGACCCAATGGGTACGTGGACTGAGAATCCCCTTTTTAGAAAATATTGTTTTAATAATTCTGAGTCTCACACGATGGGCTCGAAATACAAACTAGTGCTATTTCTGTTGTTCCATATTTAAAGATTCATATGGATCCCAATGCAGCTATAATTGTCTCTGACCCTATGCATATGTGGATAGAGAATCCCCATTTTTGAAAATACCGTTTTAATAATTCCAAGTCTCACGCGATTGACTCATCTGAATCGTAGCTTTTGTTCAATATTTAGAGATTCAGATGGTCACATGTCACTTGTAGTTTGTGTTGGACCACTATGCATGTCTCGAGAAATCCCTTTTTTAGTAAATACCATTTTTATATTTCCAAGTCTCACGTGATGGGCTCTAAATACAAACTAGTAGCTCTTTCTGTTATTCACTATTTAGATATTCAAATGGGTCCTTGTGCATGTGTGGACTGAGAATCCCCTTTTTAGAAAATATAGTTTTAATAATTCGAAGTCTCACACGATGGGATCTAAATAAGAACTGGTCGCTTTTTCTGTTGTTTTATATTTAGAGATTCATATGGGTCCCAGTGCAGCCGTAGTTGTCTTGGAGCCTGTGCATGTGTGGACTGAGAATCCCCTTTTTAGAAAATACCATTTTAATAATTCCAAGTCTCACGCAATGCGCTCTTAATATGAACTGGTAGCTTTTTCTTTTGTTCAATATTTATAGATTCATTTGGGTCCACTTCAGCCATAGTTGTGTTTGACCCTGCGCATATGTGGACTGAGGATCCCTTTTTTAGAGAATACCATTTTAATCATTCCATGTCTCTCGCGAAGGGCTCTAAATACGAACTGGTAACTTTTTCTGTTGTTCCAAATTTAGAGATTCATCTTGGTCCCAATGCAGCCGTAGTTGTGTTTGACCCTGTGCATGTGTACTGGGGATTCCCTTTTTTGAAAATACCATCTTTATAATGCCAAGTCTCACGCAATGGTCTCTAAATACGAACTGGTAGGTTTTTCTGTTGTTCAATATTTAAAGATTCATATGGATTCCAGTGCAGCTGTAGTTGTCTTGGACCCTATGAATATATGGTTGAGAATTCCCATTTTAGAAAATTACATTTTTACAATTCCAAGACTCATGCGATAGGTTCTAAATATGTACTCGTAGCTTTTTCTGTTGTTCAATATTTAGAGATTCATATGGGCCCCAGTGCACTCGTAGAAGTCTTGAACCCTATGCATCTTTGCACTGGGAATGCCTTTTTCAGAAAATACCATTTTAACAATTTCATGTCTCAAGCGATGAGCTCTAAATACGAACTGGAAGCTTTTTATTTTGTTCAATATTTAGATATTCATATCACTCTCAGTGCAGTCGTAGTTTTCTTGGTCCCTGTGCATATGTGGACTGAGGATCCCCTTTTTAGATAACACCGTTTTAATAATTCTAAGTCTCATGCGATAGGCTCTAAATACGAACTGGTAGCTTTTTCTGTTCTTCAAAATTTAGGGATTCATATGGGTTCTAGTGCAGCCGTAGTTGTCTAGGACGCTATGAATCTTTAGAGTGAGAATCCCCTTTTTAGAAAATGTCGTTTTAATAACTCCAAGTCTCACGCGATGATCTTTTAATACGAACTGGTAGCTTTTTCTTTTGTTCTATATTTAGAGATTCATATGGGTCCTCGTGCAGCCGTAGTTGTGTTGGACCCTGTGCATATGTGGACTAAGGATCCCTTTTTTAGAAAATATCATTTTAATAATTCCAAGTCTCACGCATGAGCTTTTAAATACGAAGTGGTAGCTTTTTCTGTTCTTCAATATTTAGAGATTCATATGGGTCCTAGTGCAGCCGTAGTTGTCTTGGACCCTGTAGTGTATGGAGTGAGAATCCCCTTATGAGAAAATGTAATTTTAATAATTCCAAGTCTCACGCGATGGGCTCTAAATACGAACTGGTTGCTTTTTCTTTTATTCAATATTTAGTGATTCATTTGGGTCCCACTGCAGCCGTAGCTGTGTTGGACCCTGAGCAAATGTGGACTCAGGATCCCTATTTTAGAAAATACCATTTTAATAATTCAAAGTCCTACGCGATGTGCTCTAAATACGAACTGGTAACTTTTTGTTATTCAATATTTTGAGATTCATATGGGTTCCAGTGCAGCCAGAGTTGTCTTGCGCCCTATGGATATATAGACTGAGAATCCCCATTTTAGAAAACACCATTTTAATAGGTCCAAGTCTCACGCGATGGGCTCTAAATACGAACTGGTAGCTTTCTCGGTTGTTAAATATTTAGAGATTCATTTGGGCCCTAGCGCAGCCGTACTTGTCTTTGACCCTATGAATCTTTAGAGTGAGAATGCCCTTTTTAGAAAATACCATTTTAATAATTCCAAGTCTCACGCGATGAGCTTTAAATATGAAGTGGTAGCTTTTTCTTTTGTTAAATATTTAGAGATTCATATGGGTCCTATTGCAGCCGTAGTTGTGTTGGAACCTGTGCATATGTGGACTAAGGATTCCCTTTTTAGAAAATACCTTTTTAATAATTCCCAGTCTCACACGATGGCCTCAAAATACGAACAGGTAGCTTTTTCTATTTTTCAATATTTAGAGATTGATGTGGTTCGCAGTGCAGCTATAGTTGTCTTGGACCGTGTGCGTGTATGGACAAAGAATCCCCTTTTTAGAAAATACGATTTTCATAATTCGAAGTCTCACGCGATTAGCTCTAAATACGAACTGGTAGCTTTTTCTTATGTTCAATATTTAGAAATTCATTTGGGTCCCACTGCAGCCATAGTTGTGTTGGACCCTGTGCTAATGTGGACTGAAGATTCTTGTGTTCGAAAATACCATTTTTATAATTCCATGTCTCACATGATGGGCTCGAAATACGACCTAGTGGCTTCCTTTGTTGTTCAATATTTAGAGATTCATATGTGGACTGAGAATCCACATTTTAGAAAATACCGTTCTAATAATTCCAAGTCTCATGCTATGGGCCCAAAATACGAACTGGAAGCTTTTTCTTCTGTTTAATATTTAGAGATTCAGATGGGTCCCACTGCAGCCATAGTTGTCTTGGACCCTGTGCATGTGTGAACTGAGAATCCCCTTTTTAGAAAATACCATTTTAATAATTCCAAGTCTCATGCGATGGTCTCTAAATACGAACTGGTAGCTTTTTCTACAGTTCAATATTTAGAGATTCATATCGGTGCTAGTGCAGTCGTTGGTGTCTTGGACATTGTGCTTGTCTGGACTGGGAATCCCCTTTTTAGAAAATACCGTTCTAATAGTTCCAAGTCTCACGCGATGAGCTCTAAATATGATCTAGTAGCATTTTCTATTGTTCAATAATTAGAGATTCATATGGGTCCCAGTGCAGCCGTAGTTGTCCTTGACCCTATGCATATGTGGACTGAGAATCCCCTTTTTAGAAAATACCGTTTTAATAATTCCAAGTCTCACGCGATGGGCTCTAAATATGAACGGGTAGCATTTTCTGCTATTCAGTATTTAGAGATTCAGGTGGGTCCCAGTGTAGTCGTTGTGCTCTTTGACCCTGTGCTTCTGTGGACTGAGAATCCCCTTCTTAGAAAATATCGTCTTAACAATTAGAAAGTCTCACTCGATGGGCTCTAAATACGAACTGGTAGCTTTTTCTTTTCTTCAACATTTAGAGATTCATATGGGTTCTAGTGCAGCGTAGTTGTCTTGGACCTTAACAATATGTGGACTGAGGATCCCCTTCTTAGAAAATACCGTGTTAATAATTCCAGGTCTCACGCAGTTGGCACTTAATTCGAACTGTTAGCTTTTTCAGTTGTTCAATATTTAGAGATTCGTGTGGGTTCCACTGCTGCTGTAGTTGTCTTGGACCCTATGCATATATGGACTGAGAATCCCCAATGTAGAACATATCGTTTTTATAATTCAAAGTCTCATGCGATGGGCTTTAAATACGAACTGGTAGCGTTTTATGTTGTTCAATATTTTGTGATTCATATGGGTTCGAGTGCGACCGTAGTTGTCTTGGACCCTGTGCATGTGTGGACTGAGGATCCCCATTTTAAAAAATACCGTTTTTATAATTCCAAGTCTCATGCGATGGGCTCTAAATACGTACTAGTAGCTTTTTATGTCGTTCAATCTTAAGAGATTTAAATGGGTCCCAATGCAGTCGTAGTTGTCTTGGACCCTATGCATATGTGGACTGAGAATCCCCTTTTTAGCAAATACCGTTTTAATAATTCCAAGTCTCACGCGATGGGCTCTAAATATGAACTGGTATCTTTTTCTGTTGTTTAATATTTAGAGATTCATATGGGTCCCAGTGTTGCCGCAGTTGTCTTGGACCCTATGAATCTGTGGACTGGGAATCCCGTTTTTAGAAAATACCGTTCTAATAGTTCCAAGTCTGATGCGATGAGCTCTAAGTACGAACTAGTAGCTTTTTCTTTTGTTCAATATTTAGAGATTCATATGGGTCCTAGTGTAGCCGTAGTTGTCTTGGACCCTATGCATATGTGGACTGAGGATCCCTTTTTTAGAATATATCGATTTAATAATTCAATTCCAAGTCTCCTTAGATAGATCTTATCCGAACAGGTAGTTTTTTCTGGTGTTCAATATTTACAGATTCATATGGGTCCTAGTCCAGCCGTAGTTCTGTATGACCGTATGCGTACATGGACTGAGAATCCTCCTTTTAGAAAATACTGTTTGAAAAATTCTGAGTCTTACGCGTGGGGCTCGAAAGACGAACTGGTAGCTTTTTTTTGTTGAATATTTTGAGATTCATATGCGTCCCATTGTAGCTGTAGTTGTGTTGGACCCTGTGCATATGTGGATTGAGAATCCGCCTTTTAGAAAATTCCGTTTTAATAATTCCAAGTCTCACGCGATGAGCTCTAAATACGAACTGGTAGCTTTTTCTTTTGTTCAATATTTAAAAATTCATATCGTTCCCAGTGCAGCCGTAGTCTTCTTGGACCCTGTGCATACGTGGACTAAGGATCCCCTTTTTATAATATATCGTTTTAATAATTCCAAGTCTCACGCGATGGGCTCTAAATACGAACTGGTAGATTTTTCTGGTGTTCAATATTTAGAGATTCATATGGGTCCCATTGCAGCTGTAGTTCTTATGACTGTATGCGTACGTGGATTGAGAATCCTCTTTTTAGAAAATACTGTTGTAATAATTCTGATTCTCACGCGATGGGCTCGAAATACGAACTGGTAGTTTTCTCTGCTTTTCAATATTTAGAGATTCATATGGGTCCTAGTGCAGCTGTAGTTGTCTTGGACCCTGTGCAAGTGTCGACTTAGAATCCCCTTTTAGAAAATACAGTTTTAATAAATCGATGTCTCATGCGATGGGCTCTAAATCAGAACTGGTGCAGCTGTAGTTGTCTTGGACCCTGTGCAAGTGTCGACAAAGAATCCCCTTTTAGAAAATACAGTTTTAATAATTCGATGTCTCATGCGATGGGCTCTAAATCAGAACTGGTAGCTTTTCCTATTTTTCAATATTTAGGGATTCGTATGGGTCCCAGTGCAGCCGTAGTTGTCTTTGACCCTATGCATATGTGAACCTAGAATCCCCATTTTAAACAATACCGTTTTTATAATTCAAGGTCTCATGCTATGGGCTCTAAATAGGTACTGGTAGCTTTTTATGTTGTTCAATCTTTAGAGATTTAATTGGGTCCCAGTGGAGCCGTAGTTGTCTTGGACCCTATGCATATAAGGACTGAGAATCCCCTTTTTAGAAAGAACGGTTTTCATAATTCCAAGTCTCATGTGACGCACTCTAAATACGAACTGGTAGCTTTTTATGGTGTTCAATATTTAGGGATTCATATGGGTCCCATTGCAGCCATAGTTGTGTATGACCGTATGCGTATGTGGACGGAGACTCCTCTTTTTAGAAAATACTGTTTTAATAAATCTGAGTCTCACGCGATGGGCTCGAAATACGAAATGGTGGCTTTTCTGTTGTTCAATATTTAGAGATTCATTTGGGTCCCAGTGCAGTTGTAGTTGTCTTGGACCCTATGCAAATGTGGACTGACAATGCCCCTTTTAGAAAAAACCGTTTTAATAATTCCAAGTCTCACGTGATAGGCTCTAAATACGAACTGGAAGCCTTTTCTGTTGTTCAATATTTAAAGATTCATATGGGTCCCAGTGCAGCCGCAGTTGTCTTGGACCCTATGAATCTTTGGACTGGGAATCCCCTTTTCAGAAAATACCGTTTAAATAGTTCTAAGTCTCACGTGATGAGCTCTAAATACGAACTGGTAGCTTTCTCTTTTGTTCAATATGTCAAAATTCATATGGGTTCTAGTGTAGGCGTAGTTGTCTTGGACCGTGTGCATATGTGGACTGAGCATCCCCTTTTTAGAATCTATCATTTTCATAATTCCAAGTCTCAAACGATTGGCTCTAAATACGAACTGGTTGCTTTTTATGGTGTTCAATATTTAGAGATTCATATGGGTCCCATTGCAGGTGCAGTTGTGTGTGACCATGCGTACGTGGACTAAGAATCCACCTTTTAGAAAATACTGTTTAATAAATCTGAGTCTCACGCGATGGGCTCGAAATACGAAGTGGTGGCTTTTTTTGTTGTTCAATATTAAGAGATTCATTTGGGTCCCAGTGCAGCCATAGTTGTCTTTGATCCTATGCATATGTAGACCTAGAATCCCCATTTTAAAAAATACCATTTTTATAATTCCAAGTCTCAGGAAATGGGCTCTAAATACGTACTGCTGCTTTTTAGATTGTTCAATCTTTAGCGATTTCAATGGGTCCCTGTGCGCCGTCTTTTGTCTTGGACCCTATGCATATGTGGACTTAGAATCTCCTTTTAAGAAAATATCGTTTTAATAGATCCAAGTCTCACGCGATGGGCTCTAAATACGAACTTGTGGCTTTTTCTGTTGTACAATATTTAGAGATTGATATGGGTCCCAATGCAGCCGTAGTTGTCTTGGACCCTCTACATATGTGGACTGGGAATCCCTTTTTAGAAAATAACGTTGTAATAATAACAAGTCTCACGCAATGGGCTCTAAATACGAACTAGTACCTTTTTCAGCTGTTCAATATTCAGAAATTCATATGGGTCCCAGTGCAGCCATAGGTATCTCGAACCCCATGCATATGTGGACTAAGAATCCCCATTTAGAGAATACCGTTTTAACAATTCCAAGTCTCACGCGATGGGCTCTAAATACGAACTGGTAGCTTTTTCTGTTGTTCAATATTTAGAGATTCATATGCGTCCCAGTGCAGCCGCAGTTGTCTTTGACCCTATGCATCCGTGGACTGAGAATCCCCATTTCAGAAAATACCATTTTAATAGTTCCAAGTCTCACGCGATGAGCTCTAAATACGAACTAGTAGCATTCTCTTTTGTTCAATATTTAAAAATTCATATGGGTTCCAGTGTAGCCGTCGTTGTCTTCGACCGTGTGCAAATGTGGACTGTGGATCCCCTATATAGAATATATCGTTTTCATAATTCCAAGTCTCTTGCGATGGGCTCTAAATACGAACTCGTAGCTTTTTCTGGTGTTCAATATTTAGAGATTCATATGGGTCCCATTGCAGCCGTAGTTGTGTATGACCGTAGGCGTACGTGGACTGAGAATCCTTTTTTTAGAAAATACTATTTTAATAAATCTGAGCCTCACGTGATGGGCTCGAAATACTAAATGGTGGCTTTTTCTGTTGTTCAACATTTAGAGATTCATTTGGGTCCCAGTGCAGCTGTAGTTCTCTTGGACTCTATGCATATATGGACTGGGAATCCCTTTTTAGAAAATAACGTTGTAATAATAACAAGTCTCACGCAATGGGCTCTAAATACGAACTAGTACCTTTTTCAGCTGTTCAATATTCAGAAATTCATATGGGTCCCAGTGCAGCCATAGGTATCTCGAACCCCATGCATATGTGGACTAAGAATCCCCATTTAGAGAATACCGTTTTAACAATTCCAAGTCTCACGCGATGGGCTCTAAATACGAACTGGTAGCCTTTTCTGTTGTTCAATATTTAGAGTATCATATGGGTCCCAGAGAAGTCGTAGTTGTCTTTGACCCTATGAAGCTTTGGACTGGGAATAACCAGTTCAAAAAAGACCGTTTTAATAGTTCCAAGTCTCACGCGATGAGCTCTAAATACGAACTGGTAACTTTCTCTTTTGTTCAATATTTGAAAATTCATATGGGTTCCAGTGTAGCCGTAGTTGTCTTGGACCGTGTGCATATGTGGACTGACGATCCCCTTTTTAGAATCTATCGTTTTTATAATTCCAAGTCTCACGCGATTGGCTCTAAATACGAACTGGTAGCTTTTTATGGTGTTCAAAATTTAGAGATTCATGTGGGTTCCATTGCAGCCGTAGTTCTGTATGACCGTATGCGTACGTGGACTGAGAATCCTCTTTTTAGAAAATACATTTTTAATAAATCTGAGCCTCACGCGATGGGCTCGAAATACGAAATGGTGGCTTTTCCTGTTGTTCAATATTTAGAGATTCATTTGGGTCACAGTGCAGCTGTAGTTGTCTTGGACCCGATGCATATGTGGACTAAGAATCCCGATTTTAGAAAATACCGTTTTAATAATTCCAAGTCTCACGCGATGGGGTCTAAATACGAACTGGTAGCTTTTTCTGCTATTTAATATTTAGAGATTTAGATGGGTCCGAGTGCAACCGTAGTTATCTTGGACCCTTTGCATGTGTGGACTAAGAATCCCCTTTTAGAAGATACAGTTTTAATTATTCGAAGTCTCACGCGATAGGATGAAAATAAGAACTGGTAGCTTTTTCTATTGTTCAATATATAGAGATTCATCTAGGTCCCAATGCAGCCATAGTTGTCTTTGACCCAATGCATATGTGGACTTTGAATCCCCATTTTAATAAATACCACTTTTATAATTCCAAGTCTCAACCTACGTACTGGCAGCTTTTTATGTTGTTCAATCTTTAGAGATTTAAATGGGTCCCGGTGCAGCCGTACTTATCTTGGACCCTATGCATATGTAGATTATGAATCCCCTTTTTAGAAAGATCCGTTTTAATAAATCCGGGTCTCACGCGATAGGCTCTAAATACGAATTCGAAGCTTTTTCTGGTGTTCAATATTTAGAGATTCATATGGGTCCCAATGCAGCCACAATTGTCTTTGACCCTATGAATCTGTGGACTGGGAATCCCCTTTTCAGAAAACACCGTTTTAATAGTTCCAAGTCTCACGCGATGACCCCTAAATACAAACTAGTAGCTTTTTCTTTTGTTCAATATTTAAAAATTCATATGGGTTCCAGTATAGTCGTAGGTGTCTTGGACCGTGTGCACATGTGGACTGAGGATCACCTTTTTAGAATATATCGTTTTCATAATTCCAAGTCTCACGCGATGGACTCTAAACACGAACTGGTAGCTTTTTCTGGTGTTCAATATTTAAAGATTCATATGGGTCCCATTGCAGCCGTAGTTGTGTGTGACCGTATGCATACCGGGACTGAGAATCCTCTTTATAGAAAATACTGTTTTAATAAATATAAGTCTCACGCGATGGGCTCGAAATACGAAGTGGTGGCTTTTTCTGTTGTTCAATATTTAGAGATTCATGTGGGTCCCAGAGCAGTCGTAGTTGTCTTGGACCATGTGGTTTTGTGGACTAAGAATCCCCTTTCTAGAAAATATTGTTTTAATAATTCTAAGTCTCACGCGATGAGCTCAACATACGAACTGGTGGCTTTTTCTGTTGTTCAACATTCAGAGATTCATATGGGTTCGAATGTAGCTGTAGTTGTCTTGGAGCTTATGCATATGTGGATAGAGAATCCCCATTTAACAAAATACCGTTTTAATAATTCCACGTCGCACGCGATGGGCTCTAAATACGATCTGGTAGTTTTTCTGCTATTCAATATTTAGAGACTCAGATGGGTCCCAGTGCAGCCGTAGTTTTCTTTGACCCTGTGCATGTGTGGACTAAGAATCCCCTTTTAGAAAATATAGTTTTAATAATTCGAAGTCTCACGCGATGTGCTCTAAATAAGAACTGGTAGCTTTTTCCGTTCTTTAGTATGTAGAGATTCATCTAGGTCCCAGTGCAGCCATAGTTGTCTTCGACACTATGCATTTGTGGACCTAGAATCCCAATTTAAAAAATACCATTTTGATAATTCCAAGTCTCATGCGATGGGCTCTAAATACGTACTGGTATCTTTTTATGTTGTTCAATCTTTAGAGATTTAAATAGGTCTCAGTGCAGTCGTAGTTGTCTTGGACCCTATGCATATGTGGACTGAGAATCCCCTTTTTAGAAAAAACCGTTTTAATAATTCCACGTCTCACGCGACGGGCTCTAAATACGAACAGGTAGCTTTTGGTGTTGTTCAATATTTAGAGATTCATATGGGTCCCATTGCAGCCGTAGTTTTGCATGACCGTATGCGTACGTGGACTGTCAATCCTCTTTTTAGAAAATACTGTTTTAATAAATCTGAGTCTCACGCGATGGGCTCGAAATAAAAATAGTGGCTTTTTCTGTTGTTCAATATTTAGAGATTCATATGGGTCCTAGTGCAGCTGTAGTTGTCTTGGACGCTATGCATATGTGGACTGCCAATCCCCTTTTTAGAAAAAACCATTTTAATAATTACAAGTCTCACGCGACGGGCTATAAATACGAATGGTAGCCTTTTTCAAGCAGTTCAATATTTAGAGATTCATATGGGTCCTAAGTGTCGCACTTGTCTTGACCCTATGAATCTTTGGATAAATCTCTCTTCGTAAAATGTCGTTTAATAGTTCAAGTCTCACGATGAGAGCTCAAAATACGAGCTGGTAGCTTTCTCTTTTGTTCAATATTTAAAAATTCATATGGCTTCCAGTGTAGCCGTAGTTGACTTGGACCGTGTGAAGATGTGAACTGAGGATCCCCTTTTTAGAATCTATCATTTTCATAATTCCAAGTCTCACGCGATAGGCTCTAAATACGAACTCGTAGCTTTTTCTGGTGTTCAATATTTAGAGATTCATATGGGTCCCATTGCAGCCGTAGTTGTGTATGACCGTAGGCGTACGTGGACTGAGAATCCTTTTTTTAGAAAATACTATTTTAATAAATCTGAGCCTCACGTGATGGGCTCGAAATACGAAATGGTGGCTTTTTCTGTTGTTCAACATTTAGAGATTCATTTGGGTCCCAGTGCAGCTGTAGTTCTCTTGGACTCTATGCATATATGGACTGAGAATCCCTTTTTTAGAAAAACCGTTTTAATAATTCCAAGTCTCACGCGACGGGCTCTAAATACGAACTGGTAGCCTTTTCTGTTGTTCAATATTTAGAGTATCATATGGGTCCCAGAGAAGTCGTAGTTGTCTTTGACCCTATGAAGCTTTGGACTAGGAATAACCAGTTCAGAAAAGACCGTTTTAATAGTTCCAAGTCTCACGCGATGAGCTCTAAATACGAACTGGTAACTTTCTCTTTTGTTCAATATTTGAAAATTCATATTTCAGTGTAAGAGTGTTGTGCTTGGACCGTGTGCATATGTGGACTGACGATCCCCTTTTTAGAATCTATCGTTTTTATAATTCCAAGTCTCACACGATTGGCTCTAAATACGAACTGGTAGCTTTTTATGGTGTTCAAAATTTAGAGATTCATGTGGGTCCCATTGCAGCCGTAGTTCTGTATGACCGTATGCGTACGTGGACTGTCAATCCTCTTTTTAGAAAATACTGTTTTAATAAATCTGAGTCTCACGCGATGGGCTCGAAATAAAAATAGTGGCTTTTTCTATTGTTCAATATTTAGAGATTCATATGGGTCCTAGTGCAGCTGTAGTTGTCTTGGACGCTATGCATATGTGGACTGCCAATCCCCTTTTTAGAAAAAACCATTTTAATAATTACAAGTCTCACGCGACGGGCTATAAATACGAACTGGTAGCCTTTTCTGTTGTTCAATATTTAGAGATTCATATGGGTCCTAGTGCAGCCGCACTTGTCTTTGACCCTATGAATCTTTGGACTGGGAATCCCCTCTTCAGAAAATACCGTTTTAATAGTTCCAAGTCTCACGCGATGAGCTCAAAATACGAACTGGTAGCTTTCTCTTTTGTTCAATATTTAAAAATTCATATGGCTTCCAGTGTAGCCGTAGTTGACTTGGACCGTGTGAAGATGTGAACTGAGGATCCCCTTTTTAGAATCTATCATTTTCATAATTCCAAGTCTCATGCGATGGGCTCTAAATACGAACTCGTAGCTTTTTCTGGTGTTCAATATTTAGAGATTCATATGGGTCCCATTGCAGCCGTAGTTGTGTATGACCGTAGGCGTACGTGGACTGAGAATCCTTTTTTTAGAAAATACTGTTTTAATAAATCTGAGCCTCACGTGATGGGCTCGAAATACGAAATGGTGGCTTTTTCTGTTGTTCAACATTTAGAGATTCATTTGGGTCCCAGTGCAGCTGTAGTTCTCTTGGACTCTATGCATATATGGACTGAGAATCCCTTTTTTAGAAAAACCGTTTTAATAATTCCAAGTCTCACGCGACGGGCTCTAAATACGAACTGGTAGCCTTTTCTGTTGTTCAATATTTAGAGTATCATAAGGTCCCAAATCGTAGTTGTCTTTGACCCTATGAAGCTTTGGACTAGGAATAACCAGTTCAGAAAAGACCGTTTTAATAGTTCCAAGTCTCACGCGATGAGCTCTAAATACGAACTGGTAACTTTCTCTTTTGTTCAATATTTGAAAATTCATATGGGTTCCAGTGTAGCCGTAGTTGTCTTGGACCGTGTGCATATGTGGACTGACGATCCCCTTTTTAGAATCTATCGTTTTTATAATTCCAAGTCTCACACGATTGGCTCTAAATACGAACTGGTAGCTTTTTATGGTGTTCAAAATTTAGAGATTCATGTGGGTCCCATTGCAGCCGTAGTTCTGTATGACCGTATGCGTACGTGGACTGTCAATCCTCTTTTTAGAAAATACTGTTTTAATAAATCTGAGTCTCACGCGATGGGCTCGAAATAAAAATAGTGGCTTTTTCTGTTGTTCAATATTTAGAGATTCATATGGGTCCTAGTGCAGCTGTAGTTGTCTTGGACGCTATGCATATGTGGACTGCCAATCCCCTTTTTAGAAAAAACCATTTTAATAATTACAAGTCTCACGCGACGGGCTATAAATACGAACTGGTAGCCTTTTCTGTTGTTCAATATTTAGAGATTCATATGGGTCCTAGTGCAGCCGCACTTGTCTTTGACCCTATGAATCTTTGGACTGGGAATCCCCTCTTCAGAAAATACCGTTTTAATAGTTCCAAGTCTCACGCGATGAGCTCAAAATACGATTTGGTAGCTTTCTCTTTTGTTCAATATTTAAAAATTCATATGGCTTCCAGTGTAGCCGTAGTTGTCTTGGACCGTGTGCAGATGTGAACTGAGGATCCCCTTTTTAGAATCTATCATTTTCATAATTCCAAGTCTCACGCGATTGGCTCTAAATACGAACTGGTAGCATTTTATGGTGTTCAATATTTAGTGATTCATATGGGTCCCATTGCAGCTGTAGTTGTGTGTGACGATATGCGTACATGGGCTGAGAATCCACTTTTTAAAAAATACCATTTTTATAATTCCAAGTCTCAAGCGATGGGCTAGAAAGACTTACTGGTAGCTTTTTAGGTTGTTCAGTCTTTAGCGATTTCAATGGGTCCCTGTGCAGCCGTAGTTGTCATGGACCCTATGCATATGTGGACTGAGAATCCCCTTATTAGAAAATACCGTTTTAAAAATTCCAAGTCTCACGCGATTGGGCTCTAAATACGAACTGGTAGCTTTCTCTGTTATTCAATAATTAGAGATTCATATGCGTCCTAGTGCAGCCGCAGTTGTCTTTGACCCTATGAATCTGTGGACTGAGAATCCCCATTTCAGAAAATACCGTTTTAATAGTTCCAAGTCTCACGCGATGAGCTCTAAATACGAACTGGTAGCATTCTCATTTGTTCAATATTTAAAAATTCATATGGGTTCCTGTGTAGCCGTCGTTGTCTTGGACCGTGTGCCTATGTGGACTGAGGATCCCCTTTTAGAATATATCGTTTTCATATTCCAAGACTCATGCGATGGGCTCGAAATACGAACTGGATGCTTTTTCTGGTGTTCAATATTTAGAGATTCATATGGGTCCCATTGCAGCCGTAGTTCTGTGTGACCGTATGCGTACGTGGACTGAGAATCCTCTTTTCAGAAAATACTATTTTAATAAATCTGAGTCTCACGCGATGGGCTCGAAATACGAAATGGTGGGTTTTTCTGTTGTTCAATAATTAGAGATTCATTTGAGTCCCAATGCAGCTGTAGTTGTCTTGGACCCTAGGCATATGTGGACTAAGAATCCCCATTTTAGAAAATACCGTTTCAATAATTCCAAGTCTCACGCGATGGGCTCTAAATACAAACTGGTATCTTTTTCTCCTATTCAATATTTAGAGATTCAGATGGGTCCGAGTGCAACCATAGTTGTCTTGGACCCTTTCCATGTGTGGACTAAGATTCCCCTTTTAGAAAATACAGTTTTAATTATTCGAAGTCTCACGCGATGGGCTAAAAATAAGAACTGGTAGCTTTTTCTATTGTTCATTATTTAGAGATTCATCTAGGTCCCAGTGTAGCCATAATTGTCTTTGACCCAATGCATATATGGACCTAGAATCCCCATTTTAAAAAATACCTTTTTTATTATTCCAAGTCTCAACCGTCGGGCTCTAAATACGTCCTGGTAGATTTTATTTTATTGAATCTTTAGAGATTTAAATGGGTCCCCGTGCAGCCCTAGTTGTCTTGGACCCTATGCATATATGGACTGAGAATCCCTTTTTACAAAATACCGTTTTAATAATTCGAAGTCCCATGCGATAGGCTCTGAATACGAACTGGTAGCTTTTTGTATTGTTCAATATTGAGAGATTCATATGGGTCCCAGTGCAGCTGTAGCTGTCTTGGACCCGTTGCATAGGAGGACTAAGAATCCCCATTTTAGAAAATACCGTTTTAATAGTTCCAAGTCTCCCGGGATGAGCTCTAAATACGAACTGGTAGGTTTTTTTTGTTCAGTATTTAAAAATTCATATGGGTTCCAGTGTAGCCGTCGTTGTCTTGGACCCTGTGCATATGTGGACTGAGGATCCCTTTTCTAGAATATATTGTTTTAATAATTCCAAGTCTCACGCGATGGGTTCTAAATACGAACTGGTAGGTTTTTCTGCTATTCAATATTTAGAGCTTTAGATGGGTCCCAGTGGAACCGTAGTTGTCTTGGACCCTTTGTATGTGTGGACTAAGAATCCCCTTGTAGAAAATATAGTTTTAATAATTCCAAATCTCACGCGATGGCCTCTAAATAAGAACTGGTAGCTTTTTCCGTTGTTCAATATTTAGAGATTCATCTAGGTCCCAGTGCAGCTATAGTTGTCTTTGAGCCTATGCATGTGTGGACCTAGAATCCCCATTTTAAAAAATACCATTTTTATAATTCCAAGTCTCTGGCGATGGGCTCTAAATACGTACTGGTAGCATTTTATGTTGTTTAATCTTTAGCGATTTAAATGGGTCCCCGTGCAGCCGTAGTTGTCTTGGACCCTATGCATATGTGGACTGAGAATCCCTTTTTACAAAATACCGTTTTAATAATTCGAAGTCCCATGCGATAGGCTCTAAATACGAACTGGTAGCTTTTTCTATTGTTCAATATTGAGAGATTCATATGGGTCCCAGTGCAACCGCAGTTATCTTTGACCCTATGAATCTGTGGACTAGGAATCCCCATCTCAGAAAATATCGTTTTAATAGTTCGAAGTCTCACGCGATGAGCTTTAAATACGAACCGGTAGCTTTTTCTTTTGTTCAATATTTAAAAATTCATATGGGTTCCAATTTAGCCGTAGTTGTCTTGGACCCTGTGCATATGTCGACTGAGGATCCCTTTTTAGAATATATCGTTTTCATAATTCGAAGCCACTCACGATGGGCTCTAAATACGAATTGGTAGCTTTTTCTGTTGTTCAATATTTAGAGATTTGTGTGGGTCCCAGTGTAGCTGTAGTTGTCTCTGACCCTCATATGTGGACTTAGAATCCCCTTTTTTGAAAGTACAATTTTAATAAGTCATAGTCTCACGCGATGGGCTTTAAATACGAACTGGTAGCCTTTTCTGTTGTTCAATATGTGGAGATTTATATGGGCCGCAGTGCAGCCGTAGTTCTGCTGAACCCAGTGCATCTTTGGACTCCAGATCCCCTTTTTAGAAAATACAGTTTTAATTATTCGAAGTCTCATGCGATGGGCTCCAAAATAAGAACTGGTAGCTTTTTCTGTTGTCAGATATTTAGAGATTCATCTAGGTCCAAGTGTAGCCATAGTTGTCTTTGCCCCTATGCATATGTGGACCTAGAATCCCCATTTTAAAAAATACCATTTTTATAATTCCAAGTCTCAAGCGATGGGTTCTAAATACGTACTCGTTGCTTTTTATGTTGTTCAATCTTTAGAGATTTAAATGGGCCCCTTTGCAGCGGTAGTTGTCTTGGACCCTATGCATATGTGGACAGAGAATCCCTTTTTAGAAAATTTCGTTTTAATAATTCCAAGTCTCACGCGATGGGCTCTAAATACGAACTGGTGTCTTTTTCTGTTGTTCAATATTTAGAGATTCATATGGGTCCTAGTGCAGTTCTAGTTGTCTTGGACCCTAGGCATATGTGGACTGAGAATCCCCATCTTAGAAAATACCGTTTTAATAATTCCATGTCTCACGCGATGGGCTCTAAATACGATCTGGTAGCTTTTTCTCCTATTCAATATTTAGAGATTCAAATGGGTCCCACTGCAGCCGTAGTTTTCTTGGACCCTGTGCATGTGTGGACTGAGAATCCCCTTTTAGAAAAATACAGTTTTAATAATTCGAAGTCTGACGCGATGGGCTCTTAATAAGAACTGGTAGCTTTTTCCGTTGTTCAATATTTAGAGATTCATCTAGGTCCCAGTGCAACTACAGTTGTCTTTGACCCTATGCATGTGTGGACCTAGAATCCCCATTTTAAAAAATACCATTTTTATAATTCCAAGTCTCAAGCGATAGGCTCTAAATACAAACTGGTAGCTTTTTGTGTTGTTCAGTATTTAGAGGTTCATATGGGTCCCGGTGCAGCGATAGTTGTCTCGGACCCTATGCATAAGTGGACTGAGAATCCCCTTTTTAGAAAATACGATTTTTATAATCTCAAGTCTCACGCGATGGTCTCTGAATACGAACTCATAGCTTTCTCTGCTATTTAGTATTTAAAGATTCATATGGGTCCGAGTACAACCAAAGTTGTCTTGGACCCTGCGCAAGTGTGCACTGACAATCCCCTTTTTCGAAAACACCCTTTTAATAAGTCCAAGTCTCATGCGAAGGGCTCTAAATAGGAACTGGTAGCTATGTCTGTTGTTCACTATTTAGAGATTCATATGGGCCCAAGTGCAGCCGTAGTTGTCTTTGACCCTATGCATCTTTGGACTTGGAATCCCCTTTTTAGAAAATATGATTTGAATAATTGCAAGTCTCACGCGATGAGCTCCAAATACGAACAGGTAGCTTTTTCTGTTGTTCAATATTTAGAGATTCATGTGGGTCCGGGTGCAGCCGTAGTTGTCTTGGACCCTATGCATATGTGGACTGAAAATCCCATTCTAGAAAATACCGTTTTCATAATTCCAAGTCTTATGCGATGGGCTCTAAATACGTATTGGTAGCTTTTTCTGTTGTTCAATATTTAGAGATTCATATGGGTCGCAATGCATATGTGAACTTAGAATCCCCTTTTAAGAAAATACCATTTTAATAATTCCAAGTCTCACGCGATGGGCTCTAAATACACACTGGTAGCTTTTTCTGCTGTTCAGTATTTAGAGATTCATATAGGTCCTCGTGCAGCCATAATTGTCTTGGACCATGTGCATAAGTGGACTGAGAATCCCCTTTTTCAAAAATACCGTTGTAATAATTTCAAGTCTCACACGATGGGCTCTAAATACGAACTGGTGGTTTTTTCTGCTATACAGTCTTTAAAGAGTCATATGGGTCCGAGTGCAGCGGTAGTTGTCTTGAACCCTGTGCACGTGTGGACTGGGAATCCCCTTTTTAGAAAACACAATTTTAACAAGTGCAAGTATGCGAGGGGTCCTAAATACGAACTGGTAACTTTTTCTACTATTCAGTATTTAAATAATCATATGGGTCCGAGTGGAGCGATAGTTGTCTTGGACCCTGTGCTTGTGTGGACTGAGAATCCCCTTTTTAGAAAACACCGTTTTAATAAGTCCAAGCCTCATGGGAGGGGCTCTAAATACAAACTAATAGCTTTTTCTTTTGTTCAATATTGAGAGATTCATTTGGATCCCAGTGCAGCCATAGTTGTCTTGGACCGTGTGCATATGTGGACTGAGGATCCCTCTTTTAGAAATACTATTTTAATAATCCCAACTCCCACACGAAAGGCCCTAAATACGAACTAGTATCTTTTTCTATTGTTCAATATTTAGACAGTCATGTGGATCCCAGTGCAGCTGTAGTTATCTTGGACCCTATGCACATGTGAACTGAGAATCCCCTTTTTAGAAAATACAGTTTTAATTATTCCAAGTCTCATGCGATGGGCTCTTAATACGAACTGGTAGCTATTTCTGTGGTTCAATATTTAGAGATTCATATGGGTCCTAGTGCAGCCGTAGTTGTTTTGGACCCTATGCAAATGTGAACTGAGAATCCCCTTTTAAGAAAATACCATTTTAATAATTGCAAGTCTCACTCGATGGGCTCTTATTACGAACTGGTCGATTTTTCGGGCTTTGTCTCGCATTTAGAGATTCATATGGGTCCCGATGCAGCCATAGTCGTCTCTGACCCGTGCATAAGCGGATCGAGAATCCCTTTAGAAAAAGGCCATTTTAACAATTCCAAGTCTAACGCGATGGGTTCTAACTACGAACTGGTAGCTTTTTCTACTTTTCAGTATTTAAATAATCATATGGGTCCAAGTGCAACTGTAGTTGTCTTGGAACCTGTGCTTATATGTACTGAGAATCCCCATTTTAGAAAACACTGTTTTAATTAGTCCAAGTCTCACGGGAGGGGCTCTAAATAGGAAGTGGTAGCTATTTCTGTTCTTCACTCTTTAGAGATTCATATGGGCCCCAGTGCAGCCGCAGTTGTCTTGGACCCTATTGATCTTTAAAGAGAGAATCCCCTTTTTAGAAAATAACGTTTAAAAAATTCCATGTCTCACGCGATGAGCTCCGAATACGAACTAGTAACTTTTTCTGCTGTTCAATATTTAGAGATTCATGTGGGTCCCAGTGTAGCCGTAGTTGTCTGCGAGCCTATACATATGTGGACTAAGAATCCCCATTTTAGAAAATATTGTTTTCAGAATTCCAAGTCTTATGCGATGGGTTATAAATATGTTGGTAGCTTTTTCTCGTTGTTCAATATTTGAGATTCATATGGGTCCCAATGCAGCCGTAGTTGTCTTGGACCCTATGCATATGTGAACTTAGAATCCTCTTTTAAGAAAATACCATTTTAATAATTCCAAGTCTCACGCGATGGCCTCTAAATACGAACTGGTAGCTTTTTCTGCTATTTTGTATTTACTGATTCAAATGGGTCTGAGTGCAGCAGTAGTTGTCTGCAACCCTGTGTATGTGTGGACTAAGAATCCCCTTTGTAGAAAACATCGTCTAAATAATTCCAAGTCTCATGATCGCTAAATACAAACCGGTAGCTTTTTCTCGTTGTTCATTATTTAGAGATTCATATGGGTCCCTGATGCCCATAGTTTTCTGACCATCTGTGCATAGTGGTCGAGCCCTTTTAGAAAATACTGTTTTCAGAATTCCAAGTCTTATGCGATGGGCTATAAATATGTACTGGTAGCTTTTTCTGTTGTTCAATATTTAGAGATTCATATGGATCCCAATGCAACCGTAGTTGTCTTGGACCCTATGGATATCTGAACTTAGAATCCCCTTTTAAGAAAATTCCATTTAAATAATTCCAAGTCTCACGCGATGGTTTCTAAATACGAACTGGTAGCTTTTTCTGCTATTCAGTTTTTATTGATTCATAAGGGTCTGAGTGCAGCAGTAGTTGTCTTGGACCTGATGCATGTGTGTACTGAGAATCCCCTTTTTAGAAAATACGATTTTAATAATTCCAAGTCTCAAGCGATGAGCTCTAAATACGAACTGGTTGCTTTTTCTTTTCTTCAATATTTAGAGATTCATATGGCTCCAAGTGCAGCCGTAGTTGTCTTGGACCCGACGCATATGTGGACTAATAGTCCCCCTTTTAGAAAATACCATTTTAATAAATCCAACTCTCACATGATGAGTTCTAAATACAGACTGTTCTCTGTGACCCTATGCATATGTTGACTGAGAATGCCCATTTTTGAGAATACCATTTTTATAATTCCAAGTCTCATGCGATGGGCTCTAAATACGTACTGCTAGCTTTTTCTATGGTTCAATATTTAGAGATTCATATCGGTCCCAGTACAACTACAGGTTTCTTGCACTCTATGCAAATTTGAACTGAGAATCCCCTTTCAAGAAAATACCATTTTAATAATTCCAAGTCTCACACGTTGGGCCCTAAATACGAACTCGTAGCTTTTTCTGCTATTCGCTATTTCGAGATTCATATGGGTCCGACTTACAAGAGTGGTGTCCTTGACCCTTTGCATGTGTGGTCTGAGAATCCCCTTTTTAGAAAACACTGGTATAAAAAGTTATAGTCTCACGCGAGGGGCTCTAAATACAAACTGGTAGCTTCTTCTGTTGTTCACTATTTAGAGATTCGTATGGACCCTAGTGCATCCATAGTTGTCTTTGACCCTATGCATCTTTGGACTAAGAATCCCCGTCTTAGAAATTAACGTTTTAATACTTCCAAGTCACACGCGATGAGGTCTAAATACAAACTGGTGGCTCACGCGATTAGCTCCCAATACGAACTGGTAGCTTTTTCTTTTATTCAAAATTTAGAGATTCATATGGGTCCCAGTGCAGCCGTAGTTGTCTTTGATCCTATGCATCCTTGGACTGAGAACTCCTTTAGAAAATACCGTTTTAATACTTCCAAGTCTCACGCGATGAGCCTCTAAAAACGAACTCGGTAGCTTTTTCCGTGGTTCAATATTTAGCGATTCATACGGGTCCTAATTGCAACCGTAGTTGTCTTGACCCCATGCAAATGTGAACCGAGAATTCCTTTTAAGAAAATACCATTTTTTAATAATTCCAACTCTCACGCGATGGGCTCTAAATATGAACTGGTAGATTTTTCAACTATTCAGTATTGACAGATTTGCCTGGGTCCCAATGCAGCCATAATTGTCTCGGACCATCTGCATATGTAGACTGAGAATCCCTTTTTTTTGGAAAAAAACATTTTAATAATTGCAAGTCTCACGCGATGGGCTCTAAATACGAACTGGTGGTTTTTTCTGCTATACAGTCTTTAAAGAGTCATATGGGCCGAGTGCGTAAAATGGGTAGTTGTCTTTAACCCTGCGCACGTGTGGACCGGAATCCCCTTTTAGAAAACACAATTTTACAAGTGCAAGTATGCGAGGGTCCTAAATACGAACCGGTAGCTTTTTCTACTATTCAAGTATTTAAATAATCATATGGGTCCGAGTGGAGCGATAGTTGTCTTGGACCGTGCTCAGTGGACCGAGAATCCTTTTTAGAAAAACACCGTTTTAATAAGTCCAAGCCTCATGGGAGGGGCTCTAAATACAAACTAATAGCTTTTTCTGTTGTTCAATATTGAGAGATTCATTTGGATCCCAGTGCAGCCATAGTTGTCTTGGACCGTGTGCATATGTGGATTGAGGATCCCTCTTTTAGAAATACTATTTTAATAATCCCAACTCCCACACGAAAGGCCCTAAATACGAACTAGTATCTTTTTCTATTGTTCAATATTTAGATAGTCATGTGGATCCCAGTGCAGCTGTAGTTATCTTGGACCCTATGCACATGTGAACTGAGAATCCCCTTTTTAGAAAATACAGTTTTAATTATTCCAAGTCTCACGCGATGGGCTCTTAATACGAACTGGTAGCTATTTCTGTGGTTCAATATTTAGAGATTCATATGGGTCCTAGTGCAGCCGTAGTTGTTTTGGACCCTATGCAAATGTGAACTGAGAATCCCCTTTTAAGAAAATACCATTTTAATAATTGCAAGTCTCACTCGATGGGCTCTTATTACGAACTGGTTGATTTTTCTGCTGTTCAGTATTTAGAGATTCATATGGGTCCCAGTGCAGCCATAGTTGTCTCGGACCCTGTGCATAAGTGGACTGAGAATCCCCTTTTTAGAAAAGGCCATTTTAACAATTCCAAGTCTAACGCGATGGGTTCTAACTACGAACTGGTAGCTTTTTCTACTTTTCAGTATTTAAATAATCATATGGGTCCAAGTGCAACTGTAGTTGTCTTGGAACCTGTGCTTATATGTACTGAGAATCCCCATTTTAGAAAACACTGTTTTAATTAGTCCAAGTCTCACGGGAGGGGCTCTAAATAGGAAGTGGTAGCTATTTCTGTTGTTCACTCTTTAGAGATTCATATGGGCCCCAGTGCAGCCGCAGTTGTCTTGGACCCTATTGATCTTTAAAGAGAGAATCCCCTTTTTAGAAAATAACGTTTAAAAAATTCCATGTCTCACGCGATGAGCTCCGAATACGAACTAGTAACTTTTTCTGCTGTTCAATATTTAGAGATTCATGTGGGTCCAAGTGTAGCCGTAGTTGTCTGCGAGCCTATGCATATGTGGACTAAGAATCCCCATTTTAGAAAATATTGTTTTCAGAATTCCAAGTCTTATGCGATGGGTTATAAATATGTACTGGTAGCTTTTTCTGTTGTTCAATATTTAGAGATTCATATGGGTCCCAATGCAGCCGTAGTTGTCTTGGACCCTATGCATATGTGAACTTAGAATCCTCTTTTAAGAAAATACCATTTTAATAATTCCAAGTCTCACGCGATGGCCTCTAAAATAATCTGTAGCTTTTTCTGCTATTTTGTATTTACTGATTCAAATGGGTCTAAGTGCAGCAGTAGTTGTCTGCGACCCTGTGTATGTGTGGACTAAGAATCCCCTTTGTAGAAAACATCGTCTAAATAATTCCAAGTCTCATGCGATCGGCTCTAAATACACACTGGTAGCTTTTTCTGTTGTTCATTATTTAGAGATTCATATGGGTCCTAGTGCAGCCATAGTTTTCTCGGACCCTGTGCATAAGTGGACTGAGCCCTTTTTAGAAAATACTGTTTTCAGAATTCCAAGTCTTATGCGATGGGCTATAAATATGTACTGGTAGCTTTTTCTGTTGTTCAATATTTAGAGATTCATATGGATCCCAATGCAACCGTAGTTGTCTTGGACCCTATGGATATCTGAACTTAGAATCCCCTTTTAAGAAAATTCCATTTTAATAATTCCAAGTCTCACGCGATGGTTTCTAAATACGAACTGGTAGCTTTTTCTGCTATTCAGTTTTTATTGATTCATAAGGGTCTGAGTGCAGCAGTAGTTGTCTTGGACCCTATGCATGTGTGTACTGAGAATCCCCTTTTTAGAAAATACGGTTTTAATAATTCCAAGTCTCAAGCGATGAGCTCTAAATACGAACTGGTTGCTTTTTCTTTTCTTCAATATTTAGAGATTCATATGGCTCCAAGTGCAGCCGTAGTTGTCTTGGACCCGACGCATATGTGGACTAATAGTCCCCCTTTTAGAAAATACCATTTTAATAAATCCAACTCTCACATGATGAGTTCTAAATACAGACTGTTCTCTGTGACCCTATGCATATGTTGACTGAGAATGCCCATTTTTGAGAATACCATTTTTATAATTCCAAGTCTCATGCGATGGGCTCTAAATACGTACTGCTAGCTTTTTCTGTGGTTCAATATTTAGAGATTCATATCGGTCCCAGTACAACTACAGGTTTCTTGCACTCTATGCAAATTTGAACTGAGAATCCCCTTTCAAGAAAATACCATTTTAATAATTCCAAGTCTCACACGTTGGGCCCTAAATACGAACTCGTAGCTTTTTCTGCTATTCGCTATTTCGAGATTCATATGGGTCCGACTACAGCAGTAGTTGTCTTCGACCCTTTGCATGTGTGGTCTGAGAATCCCCTTTTTAGAAAACACTGGTATAAAAAGTTATAGTCTCACGCGAGGGGCTCTAAATACAAACTGGTAGCTTCTTCTGTTGTTCACTATTTGTAGAGATTCAGTGATGTGATTCCTAGTGCATCCATAGTTGTCTTTGACCCTATGCATCTTTGGACTAAGAATCCCCGTCTTAGAAATTAACGTTTTAATACTTCCAAGTCACACGCGATGAGGTCTAAATACAAACTGGTGGCTCACGCGATTAGCTCCCAATACGAACTGGTAGCTTTTTCTTTTATTCAAAATTTAGAGATTCATATGGGTCCCAGTGCAGCCGTAGTTGTCTTTGATCCTATGCATCCTTGGACTGAGAATCCCCTTTTTAGAAAATACCGTTTTAATACTTCCAAGTCTCACGCGATGAGCTCTAAAAACGAACTGGTAGCTTTTTCCGTGGTTCAATATTTAGCGATTCATATGGGTCCTAGTGCAACCGTAGTTGTCTTGGACCCCATGCAAATGTGAACTGAGAATTCCCTTTTAAGAAAATACCATTTTAATAATTCCAACTCTCACGCGATGGGCTCTAAATATGAACTGGTAGATTTTTCAACTATTCAGTATTGACAGATTTGCCTGGGTCCCAATGCAGCCATAATTGTCTCGGACCATCTGCATATGTAGACTGAGAATCCCTTTTTTTTGGAAAAAAACATTTTAATAATTGCAAGTCTCACGCGATGGGCTCTAAATACGAACTGGTGGTTTTTTCTGCTATACAGTCTTTAAAGAGTCATATGGGTCCGAGTGTGGCAATAGTTGTCTTTGACCCTGTTATCTTTGGACTGAGAATCACCTGTTTAGAAAATACAGTTTGAATAATTCCTAGTCTCACACAATTAGCTCTCAACACGAACTGCTAGCTTTATCTTTTCTTTAATGTTTAGAGATTCGTTTGGGTTCCAATGCAGCCGTAGATTTCTTGGACCTGTGCATATATGGACTGAGGATCCCCTTTTTAGAAAATACCATTTTAATAATTCCAAGTCTCACACGAGAGGCCCTAAATACGAACTGTTAGCTTTTTCTATTGTTGAATACTTTGAGATTCATATGGGTCCCAGTGCAGCCGTAGTTGTCTTAGAACCTATGCATATGTGGACATAGAATCCCCTTTTTAGAAAATACAGTTTTAATTATTCCAAGTCTCACACGATGGGCTCTAAATACGAACTGGTAGCTTTTTCTGCTATTCACTATTTACTGATTCATATAGGTCTGAGTGCAGCAATAGTTGGCTTGGACTCTGCGTGTGTGGACTGAGGATCACCTTTATATAAAACACCGTTTAAATAAGTCCAAATCTCACTCGATGGGATCTAAATAGGAACTAGTAGCTTTTTCTTTTGTTCAATATTTTGAGATTCATTCGGCTCCCAGTGTAGCAGTAGTTATCTTGGACCCTATGCATCTTTGGACTGAGAATCCCGTTTTTAGAAAATACCGTTTTAATAATTCCAAGTCTCAAGCGATGAGCTCTAAATATGAACTGGTAGCTTTTTCTTTTGTTCAATATTTAGATATTCATATGGCTCCTAGTGCAGCCGTAGTTGTGTTGGACCCGAAGCATATGTGGACTAACAATCGTAGTTCTGTGTGACCCTCTGCATATGTTGACTGAGAATCCCCGATTTAGAAAATACCGTTTTTATAATTCCAAGTCTCAAGCGATGGGCTTTAAATACGTACTAGTAGCTTTTCCTGTTGTTGAATATTTAGAGATTCATATGGGTCCCAGTGCAGCCGTAGCTGTCTTAGACCCTATGCATATGTGGACTGAGAGTCCCCCTTTTCGAAAATACCTTTTTATAATTCCAAGTCTCACAAGATGTGTTCTTAATACAAATTGTTAGCTTTTTCTATTGTTTAGTATTTAGAGATTGATATGGGTCCAAGCGCAGTCGTAGTTCTGTGTGACCCTATGCATATGTTGACTGATAATCCCCGATTTAAAAAATACCATTTTTATAATTCCAAATCTCAAGCGATGGGCTTTAAATACGTACTAGTAGCTTTTCCTGTTGTTGAATATTTAGAGATTCATATGGGTCCCAGTGCAGCAGTAGCTATCTCTGACCTTATGCATCTTTGGACTAATAATCCCCTTTTTAGAAAATACCGTTTGAATAATTCCAAGTCTCACACGATGGTCTCTAAATACGAACTGGTAGAATTTCTGTGGTTCAATATTTAGAGATTCGTATAGGTCCCAGTGCAGTCGTAGTTGTCTTGGACCCTTTGCAAATGTTAACCAAGAATCCCCTGTGAAGAAAATACCATTTTTATAATTCCAAGTCTCACGCTATGGGCTCTAAATACGAATTGGTAACTTTTCTCATTTGAAACAAGATTTGAATTCATATGGGTCCCAGTGCACCCATAGTTGTCTCGGACCCTGTGCAAAAGTGGACTGAGAATCCCCATTTTAGAGAATACCGTTTTAATAATTTCATGTCTCACGCGATGGGCTCGAAATACGAACTGGTAGCTTTTTCTGTTGTTCAGTATTTAGAGATTCATATGGGTCCTAGTGCAGCCATAGTTGTCTTGGACCCTGTGCAAAAGTGGACTGAGAATCCCCTTTTTGGAGAATACCGTTTTAATTATTCCATGTGTCACGCGATGGGCTCTAAATACGAACTGGTAAATTTTTCTGCTATTCAGTATTTGAAGATACATATCGGTCCGAGTGCAGCAGTAGTTATCTTGGACCCTTTGCATGTGTGGACAGAGAATCCCCTTTTTAGTAAATATTGTTTTAATACTTCCAAGTCTCATGCGATGAGCTCTAAAAATGAACTGGTAGCTTCTTCGGTGGTTCAATATTTAGCGATTCATATGGGTCCCAGTGCAGCCGTAGTTGTCTTGGAACCTATGCATAGGTGGACTGAGAGTCCCCCTTTTAGAAAATACCTTTTTAATAATTCCAAGTCTCACAAGATGGGTTCTTAATATGAATTGTTGGCTTTTTCTTTTTTTTAGTATTTAGAGATTGATATGGGTCCAAGCGCAGTCGTAGTTCTGTGTGACCCTATGCATATGTTGACTGAGAATCCCCGATTTCGAAAATACTGTTTTTTCAATTCCAAGTCTAGAGCGATGGGCTTTAAATACGTACTAGTAGCTTTTCCTGTTGTTGAATATTTAGAGATTCATATAGGTCCCAGTGCAGCCATAGCTATCTCTGACCCTATGCATCTTGGGATTAATAATCCCCTTTTTAGAAAATACAGTTTGAATAATTCCAAGTCTCACACGATGGTCTCTAAATACGAACTGGTAGCTTTTTCTGTGGTTCAATATTAAGTAATTCGTATGGGTCTCAGTGCAGCCATAGTTGTCTCGGACCCTGCGCAAAAGTGGACTGAGAATCCCCATTTTAGAGAATACCGTTTTAATAATTCCATGTCTCACGCGATGGGCTCTAAATACGAATTGGTACCTTTTTCTGTTGTTCAGTATTTAGAGATTTATATGGGTCCCAGTGCAGCCATAGTTATCTCGGACCCTGTGCAAAAGTGGACTGAGAATCCCCTTTTTGGAAAATACCGTTTTAATAATTCCATGTGTGACGCGATGGACTCTAATTACGAACTGGTAGCTTTTTCTGCTATTTAGTATTTGAAGATACATATCAGTCCGAGTGCAGTAGTAGTTTCTTGGACCATGTGCATGTGGGGACAGAGAATCCCCTTTTTAGAAAATATGTTTTAATACTTCCAAGTGTCACGCGATGAGCTCTACAAATGAACTGGTAGCTTTTTCGGTGGTTCAATATTTAGCGGTTCATATGGGTCCCAGTGCAGCCGTTGTTGTCTTGGACCCTATGCAATTGTGAACTGAGAATCCCCTTTTAAGAAAATACCATTTTAATAATTCCAAGTCACACGCGATGACTCTAAATACTGAATCGTAGATTTTTCAGTCAGTTTCCGCATCGGTATTGACGTATTTGTCTAGGTCCCAATGCAGCCATAATTGTCTAGGACCCTCTGCATATGTGGACTGAGAACCCTTTTTTATACAAAAAACCATTTTAATAATTGCAAGTCCACGTGATGGGCTCCAAATACGAACTAGTAGCTTTTTCTGCTATTCAGTATTTCAAGATTCATATAGGTCTGAGTGTAGCAGTAGTTGTCTTGGACCCTGTGCTTGTGTGGATTGAGAATCCCCTTTTTAGAAATTACCGTTTGAAAAAGTCCAAGTCTAACGTGAGGGGCTCTAAATAGGAACTGGTAGCTATTTCTGTTGTTCACTATTTAGAGATTCATATGGGCCCTAGTGCAACCGTAGTTGTCTGGGACCCTATGCATCTTTGGACTGCCATTCCCCTTTTTAGAAAATACCGTTTTAAAAATTTCAAGTCTCACGCGATGAGCTCCCAATACGAACTGGTAGCTTTTTTTTTTATTCAAAATTTAGAGATTCGTATGGGTCCCAGTGCAGCCGTAGTTGTCTTGGCTCCTATGCATCTTTGGATTGAGAATCCCCTTTTTAGAAAATACCGTTTTAATACTTCCAAGTCTCACGCGATGAGCTCTAAAAACGAACTGGTAGCTTTTTCGGTGGTTCAATATTTAACGATTCATATGGGTCCCAGTGCAGCCGTAGTTGTCTTGGACCCTATGCAAATGTGAACTGAGAATCCCCTTTTAAGAAAATACCATTTTAATAATTCCAAGTCTCATGCGATGGGCTCTAAGTACGAACTGGTAGATTTTTCAGCTATTCAGTATTGACAGATTTTTCTGGGTCCCAATGCATCCATAACTTTCTCGGACCCTCTGCATATGTGGACTGAGAATCCCTTCTTTTAGAAAAAACCGTATTAATAATTGCAAGTCTCACGTGATCGGCTCTAAATACGAACTAGTAGCTTTTTCGACTATTCAGTATTTCAAGATTCATATGGGTCCGAGTGTAGCAGTAGTTGTCTTTGACCCTGTTATCTTTGGACTGAGAATCATCTTTTTAGAAAATAAAGTTTGAATAATTCCAAGTCTCCCACGATGAGCTCTCAACACGAACTGCTAGCTTTTTCTTTACTTCAATGTTTAGAGATTCGTTTGGGTCCCAGTGCAGCCGTAGATTTCTTGGACCTGTGCATATATGGACTGAGGATCCCCTTTTTAGAAAATACCATTTTAATAATTCCAAGCCTCACACGAGAGGCCCTAAATACGAACTAGCAACTTTTTCTGTTGTTCAATATTTTGAGATTCATATGGGTCCTAGTGCAGCCCTAGTTGTCTTGGAACCTATGCATATATGGACATAGAATCCCCCTTTTAGAAAATAGAGTTTTAATTATTCCAAGTCTCACACGATGGGCTCTAAATACGAACTCATAGCTTTTTCTGGTGTTCAATATTTAGCGATTCATCTGGGTCCCAATGCACCCGTAGTTGTCTTGGACCCGATGCATATGTGGACTGAGAGTCCCCCTTTTAGAAAATACCTTTTTAATAATTCCAACTCTCACAAGATGGGTTCTTAATATGAATTGTTGGATTTTTCTTTTGTTTAGTATTTAGAGATTCGTATGGGTCCAAGCGCAGTCGTAGATCTGTGTGACCCTATGCATATGTTGACTGAGAATCCCCGATTTCGAAAATACTGTTTTTACAATTCCAAGTCTAGAGCGATGGGCTTTTAATACGTACTAGTAGCTTTTCCTGTTGTTGAATATTTAGAGATTCATATAGGTCCCAGTGCAGCCATAGCTATCTCTGACCCTATGCATCTTGGGATTAATAATCCCCTTTTAAGAAATACCAGTTTGAATAATTCCAAGTCTCACACGATGGTCTCTAAATACGAACTGGTAGCTTTTTCTGTGGTTCAATATTAAGAAATTCGTATGGGTCTCAGTGCAGCCATAGTTGTCTCGGACCCTGCGCAAAAGTGGACTGAGAATCCCCATTTTAGAGAATACCGTTTTAATAATTCCATGTCTCACTTGTGATGGGCCTCTAAATACGAATTGGTACCTTTTCTGTTGTTCGATATTTAGAGATTTATATGGGTCCCAGTGCATATAGTTATCTCGGACCCTGTGCAAAAGTGGACTGAGAATCCCCTTTTTGGAAAATACCGTTTTAATAATTCCATGTGTGACGCGATGGACTCTAATTACGAACTGGTAGCTTTTTCTGCTATTTAGTATTTGAAGATACATATCAGTCCGAGTGCAGTAGTAGTTTCTTGGACCATGTGCATGTGGGGACAGAGAATCCCCTTTTTAGAAAATATGTTTTAATACTTCCAAGTGTCACGCGATGAGCTCTACAAATGAACTGGTAGCTTTTTCGGTGGTTCAATATTTAGCGGTTCATATGGGTCCCAAGTGCGACGTTGTTGTCTTGGACCCTATGCAATTGTGAACTGAGAATCCCCTTTTAAGAAAATACCATTTTAATAATTCCAAGTCACACGCGATGACTCTAAATACGAACTGGTAGATTTTTCAGCTGTTCAGTATTGACAGATTTGTCTAGGTCCCAATGCAGCCATAATTGTCTAGGACCCTCTGCATATGTGGACTGAGAACCCTTTTTTATACAAAAAACCATTTTAATAATTGCAAGTCCACGTGATGGGCTCCAAATACGAACTAGTAGCTTTTTCTGCTATTCAGTATTTCAAGATTCATATAGGTCTGAGTGTAGCAGTAGTTGTCTTGGACCCTGTGCTTGTGTGGATTGAGAATCCCCTTTTTAGAAATTACCGTTTGAAAAAGTCCAAGTCTCACGTGAGGGGCTCTAAATAGAAACTGGTAGCTATTTCTGTTGTTCACTATTTAGAGATTCATATGGGCCCTAGTGCAACCGTAGTTGTCTGGGACCCTATGCATCTTTGGACTGCCATTCCCCTTTTTAGAAAATACCGTTTTAAAAATTTCAAGTCTCACGCGATGAGCTCCCAATCTGTTGGTAGCTTTTTTTTTATTCAAAATTTAGAGATTCGTATGGGTCCCAGTGCAGCCGTAGTTGTCTTGGCTCCTATGCATCTTTGGATTGAGAATCCCCTTTTTAGAAAATACCGTTTTAATACTTCCAAGTCTCACGCGATGAGCTCTAAAAACGAACTGGTAGCTTTTTCGGTGGTTCAATATTTAACGATTCATATGGGTCCCAGTGCAGCCGTAGTTGTCTTGGACCCTATGCAAATGTGAACTGAGAATCCCCTTTTAAGAAAATACCATTTTAATAATTCCAAGTCTCATGCGATGGGCTCTAAGTACGAACTGGTAGATTTTTCAGCTATTCAGTATTGACAGATTTTTCTGGGTCCCAATGCATCCATAACTTTCTCGGACCCTCTGCATATGTGGACTGAGAATCCCTTCTTTTAGAAAAAACCGTATTAATAATTGCAAGTCTCACGTGATCGGCTCTAAATACGAACTAGTAGCTTTTTCGACTATTCAGTATTTCAAGATTCATATGGGTCCGAGTGTAGCAAATGGTTGTCTTTGACCCTGTTATCTTTGGACTGAGAATCATCTTTTTAGAAAATAAAGTTTGAATAATTCCAAGTCTCCCACGATGAGCTCTCAACACGAACTGCTAGCTTTTTCTTTACTTCAATGTTTAGAGATTCGTTTGGGTCCCAGTGCAGCCGTAGATTTCTTGGACCTGTGCATATATGGACTGAGGATCCCCTTTTTAGAAAATACCATTTTAATAATTCCAAGCCTCACACGAGAGGCCCTAAATACGAACTAGCAGCTTTTTCTGTTGTTCAATATTTTGAGATTCATATGGGTCCTAGTGCAGCCCTAGTTGTCTTGGAACCTATGCATATATGGACATAGAATCCCCCTTTTAGAAAATAGAGTTTTAATTATTCCAAGTCTCACACGATGGGCTCTAAATACGAACTCATAGCTTTTTCTGGTGTTCAATATTATAAGATTCATCTGGGTCCCAATGCACCCGTAGTTGTGTTGGACCCAATGCATATGTGGACTCAGAAGTCCCCCTTTAGAAAATACCTTTTTAATAATTCCAACTCTCACAAGATGGGTTCTTAATACGAATTGTTAGTTTTTTGTTTTGTTTAGTATTTAGAGATTCATATGGGTCCAAGCGCAGTCGTAGATCTGTGTGACCCTATGCATATGTTGACTGAGAATCCCCGATTTAGAAAATACCGTTTTTATAGTTCCAAGTCTCAAGCGATGGGCTTTAAATACGTACTAGTAGCTTTTCCTATTGTTGAATATTTAGAGATTCATTTGGGTCCCAGTGCAGCGGTAGCTGTCTTGGACCTATGCATCTTTGGACTAATAATCCCCTTTTTAAAAAATACCGTTTTATTAATTTCAAGTCTCACGAGTTGGTCTCTAAATACGAACTGGTAGTTTTTTCTGTGGTTCAATACTAAGAGATTCGTATAGGTCCGAGTGCAGCCGTAGTTGTCTTGGACCCTTCGCAAATGTTAACTAAGAATCCCCTGTTAAGAAAATACCATTTTTATAATTCCTAGTCTCACGCGATGGGCTCTAAATACGAACTGGTAGCTTTTTCTGTTGTTCAGTATTTAGAGATTCATATGGGTCCCAATGCAGCCATAGTTGTCTCGGACCCTGTGCAAAAGTGGACTGAGAATCCCCTTTTTGGAGAATACCGTTTTAATAATTCCATGTCTCACGCAATGGGCTCTAAATACGAAGTGGTAGCTTTTTCTGCTATTCAGTATTTGAAAATACGTATCGCTCCGAGAGCAGCAGTAGTTGTCTTGGACCATGTGCATACGTGGACTGAGAATCCCCTTTTTAGAAAACACCGTTTTTATCAGTGCAACTCTTACGCGAGGAGCTCTAAATACGAACTGGTAGATATTTCTGTTGTTCACTATTTAGAGATTCATATAGGCCCAGTGCAGTCGTAGTTGTCTGGGACCCTATGCATCTGTGGACTGAGAATCCCCTGTTCCGAAAATACCGTTTTAATAACTCGAATTCTCACGCGATGATCTCTGAATATGAATAGGTAGCTTTTTCTACTATTCAATATTTAGAGATTGATCTTGGTTTGAGTGCAGCAGGAGTTGTCTTGGACCCTCTGCATATGTGGATTGAGAATCACCTTTTTAGAAAACACTGTTTTAATAATTCCAAGTCTCACGCGATGGGCTCTAAATACGAATTGGTAGCTTTTTCTTTTGTTCATTTTTTAGTGATTCATATGGGTCCCAGTGCAGCCGTAGTTGTCTTGGAGCTGTTCATATGTGGACTGAGGATCCCCTTTTTAGAAAATACCATTTTAATAATTCCAAGTCTCATGCGATGGGCTCTAAATACGAACTGGTAGCTTTTTCTATTGTTCAATATTGATAAATTCATATGGGTCCCAATGCAGCCGTAGTTGTCTTGGACCCTATGCATCTTTGGACTGAGTATCCCCTTTCAGAAAATACTATTTTAATAATTCTAAGTCTCACGCGATGGGCTCTAAATACGAACTGGTAGCTTTTTCTGTGGTTCAATATTTAGAGATTCATATGTGTCCCAGTGCAGCCGTAGTTATCTTGGACCCTATGCAAATGTGAACAGAGAATCCCCTCTTAAGAATATACCATTTTAAAAATTCCAAAACTGACGGGATGGGCTCTTAATACGAACTAGTAACTTTTTCTGCTGTTAAGTATTTAGAGATTCATATGGGTCCCAGTGCAGCCATAGATTTCCTGGACCCTGTGCATATGTGGACTGAGAATCCCCTTTTTAAAAAATACCGTTTTAGTAATTTCAAGTCTCATGCGAAATGTTCTAAATAAGAACTGTTAGCTTTTTCTGCTGTTTAGTATGTAGAGATTGATATGGGTCCCAGTGCAGTCGTACTTCTCTGTGACCCTATTCAAATGTTGATTGAGAATTCCCATTTTAGAAAATACCGTTTTAATAATTCCAAGTCTCATGCGATGGGTTCTAAATACGAACTGTTTTCTTTTTCTGCAGTTTAGTATTTAGAGATTGGTGTGGGTCCCAGTGCAATCCTACTTCTCTGTGACCTTGTGCATAAGTGGACTGAGAATCCTCTTTTTAGAAAATACCGTTTTAAAAATTCAAGGTCTTACACGATGGGCTCTAAATACGAACTGGTAGCATTTTCTACTATGCAGTATTTGAAGATTTATATTGGTACGAGTGCGGCAGTAGTTGTCTTGGACCCAGTGCATGTGTGGACATAGAATCCCCTATTTAGAAAGCACCGTTTTAATAAGTCCAAGTCTAATGCGAAGGGCTCTAAATACGATTTAGTAGCTATTTTTGTTGTTCATGTTTAGAGATTCATCTGGGCCCCAAGGCAACCGTAGTTGTCTTGGACCCTATGCATCTATGGACTGAGAATCCCGTTTTCAGAAAAATATCGTTTTAATAATTCGAAGTCTCACGCGATGAGCTCTAAATACGAACTGGTAGCTTTTTCTTTTGTTCAATATTTAGAGATTCATATTGGTCCCAGTGCAGCCGTAGTTGTCTTGGACCCTATCCATACGTGGACTGAGAATCCCCTTTTTAGAAAATACTGTTTAAATAAATCTAAGTCTCGCGCGATGGGCTCTAAATACGAATTGGTGGCTTTTTGGTTGTTTAATGTTTAAAGATTCATATGGGTCCCAGAGTAGCCGTAGTTGTCTTGGACCCTGTGTATACGCGGACTAAGAATCCCCTTTTTAGAAAATATCATTTTAATATTTCCAAGTCTCACGCGATGTGCTGTAAATACGAACTGGTGGCTTTTTTGGTTATTTAATCTTTATATATTCATATGGGTCCCAGTGCAGCCGTAGTTGTGTTGGACCCTTTGCATATGTGGACTGAGAATCCCCTTTTTAGAAAATGCCGTTTTAATCATTCCAAGTCTCACGCGATGGGCTCTAAATGTGAACTGGTAGCTTTTTCTGCTATTCAATATTTAGAGATTCATATGGGTCCCAGTGCAACCGTAGTTGTGTTGGACCCTGTGCATACGTGGACTGAAAATCCCCTTTTTAGAAAATACTGTTAAATAAATCTAAGTCTCACGTGATGGGCTTTAAATACGAACTGGTGGCTTTTTTATTGTTCATTATTTAGAGATTCATATGGGCCCTAGTGCAACAGTAGTTGTCTAGGACCCTATGCATATGTGGATTGAGAATCCCCGTTTTAGAAAATAATATTTTAATAATTCTAAGCCTCACGCGATGGGCTCTAAATACAAACTAGTAGCTTTTTCTGTTGTTCAATATTTAGATATTTATTTGGGTCCCATTGCAGCCGTAGTTGTCTCAAACCCTTTGCATGTGGGGATTGAGGATCCCCTTTTATGAAAAAACCGATTTAATAATTCCAAGTCTCACGCGATGGGCTTTAAATACGAATTGCTAGCGTTTTTTGCTGTTAAATATTTAGAGATTCATTTGGGTCCTAGTGAAGCTGTATTTGTCTTGGACCCTATGCATATGTGGACCTAGATTTCCCATTTTAGAAAATACCTTTTTTATAAATCCAAGCCTCATGCGATGGGCTATAAATATGAACTGGTGGCTTTTTCTGTTGTTCAATATTTAGAGATTCATATTGGTCCCAGTGCAGCCATATTTGTGTTAGACCCTCTGCATACGTGGACTGAGAATCCCCTTTTTAGAAAATACTGTTTTAATAAATCTAAGTCTCACTCATTGGCTTTAACTACGAAATGTTAGTTTTTCTGCTGTTAAATAATGAAAAATTCAGGTAGGTCCTAGTGAAGTTGTATTTGTCTTGGTCTCTATGCATATGTGGACAGAGATTACCCATTTTAGAAAATACAGTTTTTATAATTCCAAGCCTCACGCGATGGGCTCTAAATTCGAACTGGTAGGTTTTTCTCCTATTCAATATTTATAGATTCATATGGGTCCCAGTGCAACCGTTGTTGTGTTGGAACCTGTGCATACATGGATTGAGAATCCCCTTTTTAGAAAATACTGTTTTAATAATTTCAAGTCTCACGCGTTGGGCTTTAACTACGAATTGGTAGCTTTTTCCGCTGTTAAATATTTAAAGATTCATGTGGGTCCCAGTGAAGCTGTATTTGTCTTGGCCTTTATGCATATGTGGACAGAGATTCCCCATTTTAAAAAATACAGTTTTTATAATTCCATGCCTCACACGATGGGCTCTAAATTCGAACTGGTAGCTTTTTCTCCTTGTTCAATATTTAGAGATTCATAAGGGTCCTAGTGCAATCGTAGTTGTGTTGGAACCACTGCATACGTGGACTGACAATCTCCTTTTTAGAAAATACTTTTGTAATAATTCCAAGTCTCACGCGCTAGGCTTTAACTACGAATTGGTAGCTTTTTCTGCTCTTGAATATTTAAAGATTCATGTGGGTCCCAGTGAACTTGTATTTGTCTTGGTCTTTATGCATATGTGGACAGAGATTCCCCATTTTAGAAAATACAGTTTTTATAATTCCAATCCTCACGCGATGGGCTCTAAATTCGAACTGGTTCCTTCTTCTCCTATTCAATATTTAGAGATTCATATGGGTCCCAGTGCAACCGTAGTTGTGTTGGAACCTGTGCATACGTGGACTGACACTCTCCTTTTTAGAAAATATTGTTTGAATAATTCCAAGTCTCACGCGCTGGGCTTTAACTACGGATTGGTAGCTTTTTCTGCTGTTAAATATTTAAAGATTCATGTGGGTCCCAGTGAAGTTGTTTTTGTCTTGGCCTCTATGCATATGTGGACAGAGATTCCCCATTTTAGAAAATACAGTTTTTATAATTCAAAGCGTCACGCGATGGACTCTAAATTCGAACTGGTAGCTTTTCCTCCTATTCAATATTTAGAGATTCATATGGGTCCCGGTGCAACCGTAGTTATGTTGAAACCTAGCGGCGTTTTATGTTGTTCAATATTTAGAGATTCAAATGGGCCGTAGTGCAGTCGTAGTTGTCGTTGACCCTATGCATATGTGGATTGAGAATCCCCTTTTTAGAAAATGCTGTTTTAATAATTCCAAGTCTCACGCGATGGGCTCTAAATACAAACTGGTAGCTTTCTCTGTTGTTCAATATTCAGATATTCATTTGGGTCCCATTGCAGCCGTAGTTGTCTCCGCCCCTTTGCATATGGGAACTGAGGATCCCCTTTTCAGAAAAAACCGTTATAATAATTCCACGACTCACGCGATGAGCTTTAAATACGAATTGGCAACGTTTTTTCTTGTTAAATATTTAGAGATTCATATGGGTCCTAGTGAAGCTGTATTTGTCTTGGACCCTATGCATATGTGGACCTAGATTCCCCATTTTAGAAAACACCGTTTTTATAATTCCAAGCCACATGCGATGGGCTATAAATACGAACTAGTGAGTTTTTCTGTTGTTCAATATTTAGAGATTCATATGGGTCCCAGTGCAGCCATATTTGCGTTAGACCCTCTGCATCCGTGGACTAAGAATCCCCTTTTTAGAAAATACTGTTTTAATAAATCTAAGTCTCACGCATGGGCTTTAATTACGAATTGGTAGCTTTTTCTGCTATTAAATATTAAAAGATTCATCTGGGTCCAACTGAAGCTGTATTTGTCTTTGTCTCTATGCATATATCGACAGAGATTCCACATTTTAGAAAATACAGTTTTTATAATTCCAGGGCTCACGCGATGGGCTCTAAATTCGAACTAGTAGCTTTTTCTCCTATTCAATATTTAGAGACTCATATGGGTCCCAGTGCAACCGTAGTTGTGTTGGAACCTATGCATACGTGGACTGACACTCTCCTTTTTATAAAATACTGTTTTAATAATTCCAAGTCTCACGCGCTGAGCTTTAACTACGAATTGGTAGCTTTTTCTGCTGTTAAATATTTAAAGATTCATGTGGATCCCAATGAAGCTGTATATGTCTTGGCCTCTATGCATATGTGGACAGAGATTCCCCATTATAGAAAATACAAATTTTATAATTCCAAGCTGACGTGATGGACTCTAAATTCGAACTAATAGCTTGTCCTCCTATTCAATATTTAGAGATTCATATGGGTCCCGGTACAACCGAAGTTGTGTTGGAACTTGTGCATACATGGACTACGAATCCCCTTTTTAGAAAATGTTGTTTTAATAATTCCAAGTCTCACGCGATGGGCTTTAAATACAAACTGGTAGCTTTTTCTGTTGTTCAATATTTAGATATTCATTTGGCTCCCATTGCAGTCGTAGTTGTCTTGGCCCCTTTGCATATGGGAGCTGAGGATCCCCTTTTCAGAAAAAACCGTTTTAATAATTCCAAGTCTCACGCGATGGCCTTTAAATACGAATTGGTAACGTTTTTTGCTGTTAAATATTTAGAGATTCATATGGGTCCTAGTGAAGTTGTATTTGTCGTGGACCCTATGCATATGTGGACCTAGATTCCCCATTTTAGAAAATACCATTTTTATAATTCCAAGCCTCATGCGATAGGCTATAAATACGAACTGGTGACTTTTTCTGTTGTTCAATATTTAGAGATTCGTATGGGTCCCAGTGCAGGCATGTTTGTGTTAGTCCCTCTGCATACGTGGACTGAGAATCCCCTTTTTAGAAAATACTATTTTAATAAATCTAAGTCTCACGCATGGGTTTTAACTATGAATTGGTAGCTTTTTCTGCTGTTAAATATTAAAAGATTCATATGGGTCCCAGTGAAGCTGTATTTGTTTCGGTCTCTATGCATATGTGGACAGAGATTCCCCATTTTAGAAAATACAGTTTTTATAATTCCAAGCCTCACGCGATGGGTCTTAATTCGAACTGGAAGCTTTTTCTCCAAGTAGATATTTAGAGATTCATATGGGTCCCTGTGCAACCGTTCTTGTGTTGGAACCTGTGCATACGTGGATTGAATATCCCCTTTTTAGAAAATACTGTTTTAATAATTTCAAGTCTCACGCGTTGGGCTTTAACTACGAATTGGTAGCTTTTTCTGCTGTTAAATATTAAAAGATTCATATGGGTCCCAGTGAAGCTGTATTTGTCTTGGTCCCTATGCATATATGGACAGAGATTCCCCATTTTAGAAAATACAGTTTTTATAATTCCAAGCCTCACGCGATGGGCTTCTAATTCGAACTGGAAGCTTTTTCTCCTATTATATATTTAGAGATTTATATGGGTCCTGGGCAAACTGTGCCGTGTTGGAACTCGTGCATACGTGATTGGAGAATCCCCTTTTTAGAAAATACTGTTTTAATAATTTCAAGTATCACGCGTTGGGCTTTAACTACAAATTGGTAGCTTTTTCTGCTGTTAAATATTTAAAGATTCATGTGAATCCCAGTGAAGTTGTATCTGTCTTGGCCTCTATGCATATGGAGACAGAGATTCCCCGTTTTAGAAAATACTGTTTTTATAATTCCAAGCCTCACGCGATAGGCTCTAAATTCGAACTGGTAGCTTTTTCTCCTATTCAATATTTAGAGATTCATTTGGGTCCCAGTGCAACAGTAATTGTGTTGGAACCTGTGCATACGTGGACTGACAATCTCCTTTATAGAAAATACTGTTTTAATAATTCCAAGTCTCACGCGTTGGGCTTTAACTACGAATTGGTAGCTTTTTCTATTGTTAAATATTTAAAGATTCAGGTGGGTCCCAGTGAAGCTGTATTTGTCTTGGTCTCTATGCATATGTGGACAGAGATTCCCCATTTTAGAAAATACAGTTTTTATAATTCCAAGCCTCACGCGATGGGCTCTAAATCCGAACTGGTAGCTTTTTCTCCTATTCAATATTTAGAGGTTCATATGGGTCCCAGTGCAACCGTAGTTGTGTTGGAACCTGTGCATACGTGTACTGAGAATCCCCTTTTTAGAAAATACTGTTTTAATAATTCCAAGTCTCACGCGTTGGGCTTTAACTACGAATTCGTAGCTTTTTCTGCTGTTAAATACTTAAAGATACATATGGGTCCTAGTGAAGCTGTATTTGTCTTGGTCTCTCTGCATATGTGGACAGAGATTCCCCACTTTAGAAAATACAGTTTCATTAATTTTATGTCTCATGCGATGGCCCTAAATACGAATTGGTAGTTTTTTCTGTTTTCTAGTATCTAGAGATTCATATGGGTCCCAATGCAGCCATAGTTGTCTTGGACCATGTGCTTATGGGGACAAAGAATCCCCTTTTTAGAAAATACTGTTTTAATATTTCTAGGTCTCACGCGATGGGCTCTAAATACGAAATGGTGGTTTTTTGTTTTTCTAAATATTTAGAGATTCGTGTGGGTCCAAGGGCAGCCGTAGTTGTCTTGGACCCTATGCATATGTGGACTGAGAATCCCTATTTTTGAAAATACTGTTTTAATAATTCTAATTCTCACGGGATGGGCTCTAAATAAGAACTGGTGGCTTTTTTTGTTTCTAAACATTTAGAGATTCATATGGGTCCCAGTGCAGCCGTTGTTTTCTTGGACCCTATGCATCTGTGCACATAGAATCCCCTTTTTAGAACATACTGATTTAATAATTCTAAGTGTCACGCGATGGGTTCTGAATACGAACTGGTGGCTTTTTCTGTTGTTCATGATTTAGAGATTCATATTGGTCCCAGTGCAGCAGTAGTTGTCTTGGACCGTATGCATATGGGGACTGAGAATCCCTTGTTTAGAAAATACCGTTTTAATAAATCTAAGACTCACGCATGGGCTTTAACTACGAATTGGTAGCTTTTTTTGCTGTTAAATATTTAAAGATTCATATGGGTCCCAGTGAAGCTGTATTTGTCTTGGACCCTATGCATATGTGGACTTAGAATCCCTTTTTAAGAAAATATCGTTTTAATAATTCCAAGTCTCAAGCGATGGGCTTTAAATACGAACCGATAGCTTTTTCTGCTATTCAATATTTAGAGATTCACATGGGTCCTAGCGCAACCGTAGTTGTGATGGACCATGTGCATACGTGGACTGAGAATTCCAATTTTAGAAAATACTATTTTAATAATTCAAAGCCTCACGCGATGGGCTCTTAATACGAACTGATAGCTTTTTTTGTTGTTCAATATTTAGATATTCATTTGGGTCCCATTGCAGCCGTAGTTGTCTCGGACCCTTTGCATGTTGGGACTGAGGATCCCTTTTTATAAAAAACCGTTTTAATAATTCCAAGTCTCACGCGTTGGGCTCTAAATACAAACTGGCAGTTTTTTCTGCTGTGCAATATTTAGAGATTCACATGGGTCCTAGTGCAGCCGTTGGTATCTTGACCCTGTGCATATGTTGACTGAGAATCCCCTTTTTAGAAAATACTGTTTTATTAAATCTAAGTCTCACGCGATGGGCTCTTAAGACGGACTAGTGGCTTTTTATGTTGTTCAATATTTAGAGATTCATATGGGCCCTAGTGCGGTCGTAGTTGTCTTTGACCCTATGCATATGTGGATTGACAATCCCCTTTTTAAAACATACTGTTTTAATAAATCTAGGTCTCACTCATGGACTTTAACTACGAATTGGTAGCTTTTTCTGCTGTTAAATATTTAAAGATTCATATGGGTCCCAGTGAAGCTGTATTTGCCTTGGTCTCTATGCATATGTGGACAGAGATTCCCCATTTTAGAAAATACAGTTTTTATAATTCCAAGCATCACGCGATGGGCTCTAAATTCGAACTGGTAGCTTTTTCTCCTTTTCAATATTTAGAGATTCATATGGGTCGCAGTGCAACCGTAGTTGTGTTTGAACCTGTGCATACGTGGACTGTTAATCTCATTTTTAGAAAATACTGTTTTAATAATTCCAAGTCTCACGCGCTGGGCTTTAACTACGAATTGGTAGCTTTTTGTGCTGTTAAATATTTAAAGATTCATGTGGGTCCCAGTGAAGCTGTATTTGTCTTGGTCTCTATGAATATGTGGACAGAGATTCCCCATTTTTGAAAAAACAGTTTTTATAATTCCAAGCCTCAAGCGATGGGCTCTAAATTCGAACTGGTAGCTTTTTCTCCTATTCAATATTTAGAGATTCATATGGGTTCCCGGTCAACTGTAGTTGTGTTGCAACTTGTGCATACGTGGACTGAGAATCCCCTTTTTAGAAAATACTGTTTTAATAATTCCAAGTCTCACACGTTGCGCTTTAACTACGAATTGGTAGCTTTTTCTGCTGTTAAATATTTAAAGATTCTTATGGGTCCCAGTGAAGTTGTATTCGTCTTGGTCTCTATGCATATGTGGAAAGAGATTCCCCATTTTAGAAAATACAGTTTTTATAATTCCAAGCCTCACGCGATGGGCTCTTATTTCGAATTGGAAGCTTTTTCTCCAATTAGATATTTGAGATTCATATGGGTCCCTGTGCAACCGTTGTTGTGTTGGAACCTGTGCATACGTGGATTGAGAATCCCCTTTTAGAAAATACTGTTTTAATAATTTCAATTCTCACACGTTGGGCTTTAACTAATAATTGGTAGCTTTTTCTGCTTTTAAATATTAAAAGATTCATATGGGTCCCAGTGAAGCTGTATTTGTCTTGGTCCCTATGCATATGTGGACAGAGATTCCCCATTTTAGAAAATACAGTTTTTATAATTCCAAGCCTCACCTGATGGGCTTCTAATTCGAACTGGAAGCTTTTTCTCCTATTATATATTTATAGATTCATATGGGTCCCAATGCAACTGTTGTTGTGGTGGAACCTGTGCATACGTGCATTGAGAATCCCCTTCTTAGAAAATACTATGTTAATAATTTCAAGTATCACACGTTGGGCTTCAACTACGAATTGGTAGCTTTTTCTGCTGTTAAATTTTTAAAGATTCATGTGAATCCCAGTGAAGTTGTATTTGTCTTGGCCTCTATGCATATGGAGACAGAGATTCCCCGTTTTAGAAAATACAGTTTTTATAATTTCAAGCCTCACGCGATGGGATCTAAATTCGAACTGGTAGCTTTTTCTCCTATTCAATATTTAGAGATTCATATGGGTCGCAGTGCAACCGTAGTTGTGTTTGAACCTGTGCATACGTGGACTGTTAATCTCATTTTTAGAAAATACTGTTTTAATAATTCCAAGTCTCACGCGCTGGGCTTTAACTACGAATTGGTAGCTTTTTCTGCTGTTAAATATTTAAAGATTCATGTGGGTCCCAGTGAAGCTGTATTTGTCTTGGTCTCTATGAATATGTGGACAGAGATTCCCCATTTTTGAAAATACAGTTTTTATAATTCCAAGCATCACGCGATGGGCTCTAAATTCGAACTGGTAGCTTTTTCTCCTTTTCAATATTTAGAGATTCATATGGGTCGCAGTGCAACCGTAGGTATGTTTGAACCTGTGCGTACGTGGACTGTTAATCTTATTTTTAGAAAATACTGTTTTAATAATTCCAAGTCTCACGCGCTGGGCTTTAACTACGAATTGGTAGCTTTTTCTACTGTGAAAGATTTAAAGATTCATGTGGGTCCTAGTGAAGCTGTATTTGTCTTGGTCTCTATGAATATGTGGACAGAGATTCCCCATTTTAGAAAAAATAGTTTTTATAATTCCAAGCCTCAAGCGATGGGCTCTAAATTCGAACTAGTAGCTTTTTCTCCTGATCAATATTTAGAGATTCATATCGGTCCCAGTGCAACCGTAGTTGTGTTGGAACCTAAGCATACGTGGACTGAGAATCCCCTTTTTAGAAAATACTAGTTTAATAAATCTAAGTCTCACGCGATGGGCTCTAAATACGGACTAGTGGCTTTTTATGTTGTTCAATATTTAGAGATTCATATGGGCCCTAGTGCAGTCGTAGTTGTCTTTGACCCTATGCATATGTGGATTGAGAATCCCCTTTTTAGAACATACTGTTCTAATAAATCTAAGTCTCACGCATGGGCTTTATCTACGAATTGGTAGCTTTTTCTGCTATTAAATATTTAAAGATTCATATGGGTCCCAGTGAAGCTGTATTTTTCTTGGTCTCTATGCATATGTGGACAGAGATTCCCAATTTTAGAAAATACAATTTTTATAATTCCAAGCCTCACACGATGGGCTCTAAATTCGAACTGGTAGCTTTTTCTCCTACTCAATATTTAGACATTCATATGGGTCCCAGTGCAACCGTAGTTGTGTTGCAACCTGTGCATACCTGGACTGAGAATCCCCTTTTTAGAAAATACTGTTTTAATAATTCCAAGTCTCACACGTTGCGCTTTAACTACGAATTGGTAGCTTTTTCTGCTGTTAAATATTTAAAGATTCATATGGGTCCCAGTGAAGTTGTATTCGTCTTGTTCTCTATGCATATGTGGAAAGAGATTCCCCATTTTAGAAAATACAGTTTTTATAATTCCAAGACTCACGCGATGGGCTCTTATATCGAACTGGAAGCTTTTTCTTCAATTAGATATTTGAGATTCATATGGGTCCCTGTGCAACCGTTGTTGTGTTGGAACCTGTGCATACATGGATTGAGAATCCCCTTTTTAGAAAATACTGTTTTAATAATTTCAATTCTCACACGTTGGGCTTTAACTATGAATTGGTAGCTTTTTCTGCTGTTAAATATTAAAAGATTCATATGGGTCCCAGTGAAGCTGTATTTGTCTTGGTCCCTATGCATATGTGGACAGAGATTCCCCATTTTAGAAAATACAGTTTTTATAATTGCAAGCCTCACCCGATGGGCTTCTAATTCGAATTGGAAGCTTTTTCTCCTATTATATATTTAGAGATTCATATGGGTCCCAGTGCAACCGTTGTTGTGTTGGAACCTGTGCATACGTGGATTGAGAATCGCCTTCTTAGAAAATACTGTTTTAATAATTTCAAGTATCACACGTTGGGCTTTAACTACGAATTGGTAGCTTTTTCTACTGTTAAATTTTTAAAGATTCATGTGAATCCCAGTGAAGTTGTATTTGTCTTGGCCTCTATGCATATGGAGACAGAGATTCCCCGTTTTAGAAAATACAGTTTTTATAATTCCAAGCCTCACGCGATGGGCTCTAAATTCGAACCGGTAGCTTTTTCTCCTATTCAATATTTAGAGATTCATAAGGATCCCAGTGCAACCGTAATTGTGTTGGAACCTGTGCATACGTGGACTGACAATCTCCTTTATAGAAAATACTGTTTTAATAATTCCAAGTCTCACGCGTTGGGCTTTAACTACGAATTGGTAGCTTTTTCTGCTGTTAGATATTTAAAGATTGAGGTGGGTCCCAGTGAAGCTGTATTTGACTTGGTCTCTATGCATATGTGGACAGAGATTCCCCATTTTAGAAAATACAGTTTTTATAATTCCAAGCCTCACGCGATGGGCTCTAAATCCGAACTGGTAGCTTTTTCTCCTATTCAATATTTAGAGGTTCACATGGGTCCTAGTGCAACCGTAGTTGTGTTGGAACCTGTGCGTACGTGTACTGAGAATCCCCTTTTTAGAAAATACTGTTTTAATAATTCGAAGTCTCACGCGTTGGGCTTTAACTATGAATTGGTAGCTTTTTCTGCTGTTAAATATTTAAAGATTCATATGGGTCCCAGTGAAGCTGTATTTGTCTTGGTCTCTCTGCATATGTGGACAGAGATTCCCCATTTTAAAAAATACAGTTTCATTAATTCTATGTCTCATGCGACGACCCTAAATACGAATTGGTAGTTTTTTCTGTTTTCTAATATCTAGAGATTCATATGGGTCCCAATGCAGCCATAGTTGTCTTGGACCATGTGCTTATGGGGACAAAGAATCCCCTTTTTAGAAAATACTGTTTTAATATTTCTAGGTCTCACGTGATGTGCTCTAAATACGAAATGGTGGTTTTTTCTTTTTCTAAATATTTAGAGATTCGTGTGGGTCCCAGGGCCGCCGTAGTTCTCTTGGACCCTATGCATATGTGGACTGAGAATCCCTATTTTTGAAAATACTGTTTTAATAATTCAAATTCTCACGGGATGGGCTCTAAATAAGAACTGATGGCTTTTTTTGTTTCTAAATATTTAGAGATTCATATGGGTCCCAGTGCAGCCGTTGTTTTCTTGGACCCTATGCATCTGTGCACTGAGAATCCCTTTTTTAGAACATATTGATTTAATAATTCTAAGTGTCACACGATGGGTTCTGAATACGAACTGGTGGCTTCTTCTGTTGTTCATGATTTAGAGATTCATATTGGTCCCAGTGCAGCAGTAGTTGTCTTGGACCGTATGCATATGGGGACTGAGAATCCCTTGTTTAGAAAATACCGTTTTAATAAATCTAAGTCTCACGCATGGGCTTTAACTACGAATTGGTAGCTTTTTCTGCTGTTAAATATTTAATGATTCATATGGGTCCCAGTGAAGCTGTATTTGTCTTCGACCCTATGCATATGTGGACTTAGAATCCCTTTTTAAGAAAATATCGTTTTAATAATTCCAAGTCTCAAGCGATGGGCTTTAAATACGAACTGATAGCTTTTTCTGCTATTCAATATTTAGAGATTCACATGGGTCCTAGTGCAACCGTAGTTGTGATGGACCATGTGCATACGTGGACTGAGAATTCCCATTTAAGAAAATACTATTATAATAATTCAAAGCCTCACGCGATGGGCTCTCTATATGAACTAATAGCTTTTTTTTTGTTAAATATTTAGATATTCATTTGGGTCCCATTGCAGCCGTAGTTGTCACGGACCCTTTGCATGTGGGTACTCAGGATCCCTTTTTAGAAAAAAACCACTTTAATAATTCCAAGTCTCACGCGTTGGGCTCTAAATACAAACTGGCAGTTTTTTCTGCTGTGCAATATTTAGAGATTCACATGGGTCCTAGTGCAGCCGTTGGTATCTTGACCTTGTGCATATGTTGACTGAGAATCCCCTTTTTAGAAAATACTGTTTTATTAAATCTAAGTCTCACGCGATGGGCTCTTAAGACGGACTAGTGGCTTTTTATGTTGTTCAATATTCAGAGATTCATATGGGCCCTAGTGCGGTCGTAGTTGTCTTTGACCCTATGCATATGTGGATTGAGAATCCCCTTTTTAGAACATACTGTTTTAATAAATCTAAGTCTCACGCATGGACTTTAACTACGAATTGGTAGCTTTTTCTGCTATTAAATGTTTAAAGATTCATATGGGTCCCAGTGAAGCTGTATTTGCCTTGGTCTCTATGCATATGTGGAGAGAGATTCCTCATTTTAGAAAATATAGTTTTTATAATTCCAAGCATCACGCGATGGGCTCTAAATTCGAACTGGTAGCTTTTTCTCCTATTCAATATTTAGAGATTCATATGGGTCGCAGTGCAACCGTAGTTGTGTTTGAACCTGTGCATACATGGACTGTTAATCTCCTTTTTAGAAAATACTGTTTTAATAATTCCAAGTCTCACGCGCTGGGCTTTAACTACGAATTGGTAGCTTTTTCTGCTGTTAAATATTTAAAGATTCATGTGGGTCCCAGTGAAGCTGTATTTGTCTTGGTCTCTATGCATATGTGGACAGACATTCCCCATTTTAGAAAAAACAGTTTTTATAATTCCAAGCCTCAAGCGATGGGATCTAAATTCGAACTGGTAGCTTTTTCTCCTAGTCAATATTTAGAGATTCATATGGGTCCCAGTGCAACCGTAGTTGTGTTGGAACCTATGCATACGTTGACTGAGAATCCCATTTTTAGAAAGTACTGTTTTAATAAATCTAAGTCTCACGCGATGGGCTCTAAATACGGACTAGTGGCTTTTTATGTTGTTCAATATTTAGAGATTCATATGGGCCCTAATGCAGCCGTAGTTGTCTTTGACCCTATGCATATGTGGATTGAGAATCCCTTTTTTAGAACATACTGTTTTAATAAATCTAAGTCTCACGCATGGGCTTTAACTACGAATTGGTAGCTTTTTCTGCTATTAAATATTTAAAGATTCATATGGGTCCCAGTGAAGCTGTATTTTTCTTGGTCTCTATGCATATGTGGACAGAGATTCCCCATTTTAGAAAATACAATTTTTCTAATTCCAAGCCTCACGCGATGGGCTCTAAATTCGAACTGGTAGCTTTTTCCCTACTCAATATTTAGAGATTCATATGGGTCCCAGTGCAACCATAGTTGTGTTGCAACCTGTTCATACCTTGACTGAGAATCCCCTTTTTAGAAAATACTTTTTAATAATTCCAAGTCTCACGCGTTGGGCTTTAACTACGAATTGGTAGTTTTTTCTGCTGTTAAATATTTAAAGATTCATATGGGTCCCAGTGAAGTTGTATTCATCTTGGTCTCTATGCATATGTGGACAGAGATTCCCCATTTTAGAAAATACAGTTTTTATAACTCCAAGCCTCACGTGATGGGATCTAAATTCGAACTGGTAGCTTTTTCTCCTATTCAATATTTAGAGATTCATACGGGTCCCGGTGCAACTGTAGTTGTGTTAGAACCCTTCCATACGTGGACTGAGAATCCCCTTTTTAGAAAATACTGTTTTAATAAATCTAAGTCTCACGCAACGGGCTCTTAATACGGACTAGTGACTTTTTATGTTGTTCAATATTTAGAGATTCATATGGGCCCTAGTGCAGCCGTAGTTGTCTTTGACCCTATGCATATGTGTATTGAGAATCCCCTTTTTAGAAAATATCGTTTTAATAATCCCAAGTCTGACGCGATGGGCTCTAAATACGAACTGGTAGCTTTTTCTGCTTTTCAATATTTAGAGATTCATATGGGCCCTAGTGCAGCAGTAGTTGTCTTGGACCCTATGCATATGTGGATTGAGAATCCCCTTTTTAGAAAATGCCGTTTTAATAATTGCAAGTCTCACGCGATGGGCTCTAAATACGACCTGGTAGCTTTTTCTTCTATTCAATATTTAGAGATTCGTATGGGTCCCAATGCAACCGTAGTTGTGTTGGACCCTGTGCATACGTGGACTGAAAATCCCCTTTTTAAAAAATACCATTTTAATAGTTCTAAGCCTCACACGATGGGCTCTAAATAAGAACTTGTAGCTTTTTCTCCTTTTCAATATTTAGAGATTCATATGGGTCCAAGTGCAACCGTAGTTGTGTTGGAGCCTGTGCATACGTGGACTGAGAATCCCCTTTTTAGAAAATACTGTTTTAATAAATCTAAGCCTCACGCGATGGGCTCGAAATACAAACTGGTAGTTTTTTCTGTTGTTCAATATTTAGATATTCATTTGGCTCCCATTGCAGTCGTAGTTGTGTCGGATCTTTTGCATATGGGGACTGAGGATCCCCTTTTCAGAAAGTATCGTTTTAATAATTCCAAGACTCATGCGATGGGCTTTCAATACGAATTGGTAGCTTTTTTTGCTGTTAAAGATTTACAGATTCATATGGGTCCCAATGAAGCTGTATTTGTCTTGGACCCTATGCATATGTGGACTTAGAATCCTCTTTTAAGAAAATATCGTTTTAATAATTCCAAGTCTCACGCGATGGGCTTAAAATACGAACTGATAGCTTTTTCTGCTATTCAATATTTAGACATTCACATGGGTCCCAGTGCAACCGTAGTTGTGGTGGACCATGTGCATACGTGGACTGAGAATCCTCATTTTAAAAAATACTATTTTAATAATTCAAAGCCTCACGCGATGGGCTCTTAATACGAACTGATAGCTTTTTTTGTTGTTCAATATTTAGATATTCATTTGGGTCCCGTTGCAGCCGTAGTTGTCTCGGACCCTTTGCATGTGGGGACTGAGCATCCCTTTTTAGAAAAAACCGTTTTAATAATTCCAAGTCTCACGCGTTGGGCTCTAAATACGAACTGGCAGTTTTTATACTGTGCAATATTTAGAGATTCACATGGGTCCTACTGCCGCCGTTGGTATCTTGACCCTGTGCATATGTTGACTGAGAATCCCCTTTTTAGAAAATACTGGTTTAATAAATCTAAGTCTCACACGATGGGCTCTTAAGACGGACTAGTGGCTTTTTATGTTGTTCAATATTTTGAGATTCATATGGGCCCTAGTGCTGTCGTAGTTGTCTTTGACCCTATGCATATGTGGATTGAGAATCCCCTTTTTAGAACATACTGTTTTAATAAATCTAAGTCTCACGCATGGACTTTAACTACGAATTGGTAGCTTTTTCTGCTATTAAATATTTAAAGATTCATATGGTTCCCAGTGAAGCTGTAATTGCCTTGGTCTCTATGCATCTGTGGACAGAGATTCCCCATTTTAGAAAATACAGTTTTTATAATTCCGGATCACGCGACGGCTCTTTCGAACTGCAGCTTTTTCTCCAATTCAATATTTAGATTCATGGCGTGTCCTCTGGGCTCAACCGTAGTTGTGTTGGAACCTGTGCATACGTGGACTGAGAATCCCCTTTTAAGAAAAAACTGTTTTAATAATTCCAAGTCTCACGCGATGGGCTTTAACTACGAATTGGTAGTTTTTTCTGCTGTTAAATATTTAAAGATTCATGTGGGTCCCAGTGAAGTTGTATTTGTCTTGGTCTCTATGCATATGTGGACAAAGATTCCCCATTTTAGAAAATACAGTTTTTATAATTCCAAGCCTCATGCGATGGGCTCTAAATTCGAACTGGTAGCTTTTTCTCCTATTCAATATGTAGAGATTCATATGGGTCCCGGTGCAACCGTAGTTATGTTGGAACTTGGGCATACGTGGACTGAGAATCCCCTTTTCAGAAAAAACCATTTTAATAATTTCAAGTCTCACGCGATGGGCTTTAAATACGAATTGGTAGCGTTTTTTGCTGTTAAATATTTAGAGATTCATATGGGTCCTAGTGAAGCTGTATTTGTCTTGGACCCTATGCATATGTGGACCTAGATTCCCCATTTTAGAAAATACAGTTTTTATAATTCCAAGCCTCATGTGATGGGATATAAATACGAACTGGTGGCTTTTTCTGTTGATCAATATTTAGAGATTCATATGGGTCCCAGTGCAACCATAGTTGTGTTGGAACCTGCGCATACGTGGACTGAGAATCCCCTTTTTAGAAAATACTGTTTTAATAAATCTAAGCCTCACACGATGGGCTTAAAATACGGACTAGTGGCTTTTTATGTTGTTCAATATTTAGAGATTCATATGGGCCCTAGTGCAGCGGTAGTTGTCTTTGACCCTATGCATATGGAAACTGAGGATCCCTTTTTCAGAAAAAACCGTTTTAATAATTCCAAGTCTTACGCGATGGGCTTTAAATACGAATTGGTCGTGCTTTTTGCTGTTAAATATTTATAGATTCATATGGGTCCAAGTGAAGTTGTATTTGTCTTGGACCCTATGCATTTGTGGACCTAGATTCCCCATTTTAGAAAATACCGTTTTTATAATTCCAAGCCTCATGCGATGGGCTATAAATACGAACTGGTGGCTTTTTCTGTTGTTCAATATTTAGAGATTCATATGGGTCCCAGTGCAGCCATATATGTGTTAGACCCTCTGCATACGTGGACTGAGAATCCCCTTTTTAGAAAATACTATTTTAATAAATCTAAGTCTCACGCATGGGCTTTAACTACGAATAGTAGCTTTTTCTCTCATTAAATATTAAAAGATTCATACTGGTCCCGCTGAAGCCAAAGTATTTGTCTTGGTCCCTATGCATATGTGGACAGAGATTCCCCATTTTAGAAAATACAGTTTTTATAATTCCAAGCCTCATGCGATGGGCTCTAAATTCGAACTGGTAGCTTTTTCTCCTATTCAATATTTAGAGATTCATATGGGTCCCGGTGCAACCATATTTGTGTTGGAACCTGTGCATACGTGGACTGACAATCTCCTTTTTAGAAAATACTGTTTTAATAATTCCAAGTCTCACGCGCTGGGCGTTAACTACGAATTGGTAGCTTTTTCTGCAGATAAATATTTAAAGATTCATATGGGTCCCAGTGAAGCTGTATTTGTCTTGGTCTCTATGCATATGTGGACAGAGATTCCCCATTTTAGAAAATACAGTTTTTATAATTGCAAGCATCACGCGATGGGCTCTAAATTCGAACTGCTTGCTTTTTTTCCTATTCAATATTTAGAGATTCATATGGGTTGCTGTGCAACCGTAGTTGTGTTTGAACCTGTGCATACGTGGACTCTTAATCTCCTTTTTAGAAAATACTGTTTTAATAATTCGAAGTCTCACGCGCTGGGCTTCAACTACGAATTGGTAGCTTTTTCTGCTGTTAAATATTTAAAGATTCATGTGGGTCCCAGTGAAGCTGTATTTGTCTTGGTCTCTATGCATATGTGGACAGAGATTCCCCATTTTAGAAAATACAGTTTTTATAATTCCAAGCCTCACGTGATGGGCTTTAAATTCGAAATGGTCGCTTTTTCTCCTATTCAATATTTACAGATTCATATGGGTCCCAGTGCAACCATCGTTGTGTTTGAACCTGTGCATATGTGGACTGTTAATCTCCTTTTTAGAAAATACTGTTTTAATAATTCCATGTCTCACGGGCTGGGCTTTAACTACGAATTGGTAGCTTTTTCTGTTGTTAAATATTTAAAGATTCATGTGGGTCCCAGTGAAGCTGTATTTGTCTAGGTCACTATGCATATGTGGACAAAGATTCCCCATTTTAGAAAATACAGTTTTTATAATTCCAAGCCTCACGCGATGGGCTCTAAATTCGAACTGGTAGCATTTTCTCCTATTCAATATTTAGAGATTCATATGGGTTCCGGTGCAACCGTAATTGTGTTGGAACCTGTGCATACGTGGACTGACAATCTCCTTTTTAGAAAATACTGTTTTAATAATTCTAAGTCTCACGCGCTGGGCTTTAACTACGAATTGGTAGCTTTTTTTGCAGTTAAATATTTAAAGATTTATATGGGTCCCAGTGAAGCTGTATTTGTCTTGGTCTCTATGCATATGTGGACAGAGATTCCCCATTTTAGAAAATACAGTTTTTATAATTCCAAGCATCACGTGATGGGCTTTAAATTCGAACTGTTTGTTTTTTCTCCTATTCAATATTTAGAGATTCATATGGGTTGCAGTGCAACCGTAGTTGTGTTTGAACCTGTGCATACGTGGACTCTAAATCTCCTTCTTAGAAAATACTGTTTTAATAATTAGACGTCTCACGCGCTGGGCTTCAACTACGAATTGGTAGCTTTTTCTGCTGTTAAATATTTAAAGATTCATATGGGTCCCAGTGAAGCTGTATTTGTTTTGGTCTCTTTGCATATGTGGACAGGGATTCCCCATTTTAGAAAATACAATTTTTATAATTCCAAGCCTCATGCGATGGGCTCTAATTTCGAACTGGTAGCTTTTTCCCCTATTCAATATTTAGAGATTCATATGGGTGCCGGTGCAACCGTAGTTGTGTTGGAACCTGTGCATACGTGCACTGAGAATCCCTTTTTTAGAAAATACTGTTTTAATAAATCTAAGTCTCACACGATGGGCTCAAAATACGGACTAGTGGCGTTTTTTGTTGTTCAATATTTAGAGATTCATATGGGCCCTAGTGCAGCCGTAGTTGACTTTGACCCTATGCATATGGAAACTGAGGATCCCTTTTTCAGAAAAAACCGTTTTAATAATTCCAAGTCTTACGCGATGGGCTTTAAATACGAATTGGTAGTGCTTTTTGCTGTTAAATATTTATAGATTCATATGGGTCCAAGTGAAGTTGTATTTGTCTTGGACCCTATGCATTTGTGGACCTAGATTCCCCATTTTAGAAACTACCGTTTTTATAATTCCAAGCCTCATGCGATGGGCTATAAATACGAACTGGTGGCTTTTTCTGTTGTTCAATATTTAGAGATTCATATGGGTCCCAGTGCAGCCATATATGTGTTAGACCCTCTGCATACGTGGACTGAGAATCCCCTTTTTAGAAAATACTATTTTAATAAATCTAAGTCTCACGCATGGGCTTTAACTACGAATAGTAGCTTTTTCTGCTGTTAAATATTAAAAGATTCATATGGGTCCCAGTGAAGCTGTATTTGTCTTGGTCTCTATGCATATGTGGACAGGGATTCCCCATTTTAGAAAATACAGTTTTTTTAATTCCAAGCCTCATGCGATGGCTCTTAAATTCGAGCTGGTAGCTTTTTCTCCTATTCAATATTTAGAGATTCATATGGGTCCCTGGCAACCATATTTGTGTTGGAACCTCCAGTGCATACGTGACCGACACTCCTTTTTAGAAAATACTTTTTTTAATAATTCCAAGTCTCACGCCGGGCTTTAACTACGAATTGGTAGCTTTTTCTGCAGATAAATATTTAAAGATTCATATGGGTCCCAGTGAAGCTGTATTTGTCTTGGTCTCTATGCATATGTGGACAGAGATTCCCCATTTTAGAAAATACAGTTTTTATAATTGCAAGCATCACGCGATGGGCTCTAAATTCGAACTGCTTGCTTTTTCTCCTATTCAATATTTAGAGATTCATACGTAAGGGTCCGGCAACCGTAGTCAGTGTTTGAACCTCGTGCATACGTGGACTCTAATCTTCTTTTAGAAAATATCATTTTTTAATAATTCGAAGTCTCACGCGCCGGGCTTCAACTACGAATTGGTAGCTTTTCGCTCGTTAAATATTTAAAGATTCATGGGTCCCAAGAAGCCGTATTTGTCTTGGTCTCTATGAATATGTGGACAGAGATTCCCCATTTTAGAAAATACAGTTTTTATAATTCCAAGCCTCACGTGATGGGCTTTAAATTCGAACTGGTAGCTTTTTCTCCTATTCAATATTTACAGATTCATATGGGTCCCAGTGCAACCATCGTTGTGTTTGAACTTGTGCATACGTGGACTGTTAATCTCCTTTTTAGAAAATACTGTTTGAATAATTCCAAGTCTCACGGGCTGGGCTTTAACTACGAATTGGTAGCTTTTTCTGTTGTTAAATATTTAAAGATTCATGTGGGTCCCAGTGAAGCTGTATTTGTCTAGGTCTCTATGCATATGTGGACAAAGATTCCCCATTTTAGAAAATACAGTTTTTATAATTCCAAGCCTCACGCGTTGGCTCTAAATTCGAAGTGGTAGCATTTTCTCCTATTCAATATTTAGAGATTCATATGGGTTCCGGTGCAACCGTAATTGTGTTGGAACCTGTGCATACGTGGACTGACAATCTCCTTTTTAGAAAATACTGTTTTAATAATTCTAAGTCTCACGCGCTGGGCTTTAACTACGAATTGGTAGCTTTTTTTGCAGTTAAATATTTAAAGATTTATATGGGTCCCAGTGAAGCTGTATTTGTCTTGGTCTCTATGCATATGTGGACAGAGATTCCCCATTTTAGAAAATACAGTTTTTATAATTCCAAGCATCACGTGATGGGCTTTAAATTCGAACTGTTTGTTTTTTCTCCTATTCAATATTTAGAGATTCATATGAGTTGCAGTGCAACCGTAGTTGTGTTTGAACCTGTGCATACGTGGACTCTTAATCTGCTTCTTAGAAAATACTGTTTTAATAATTAGACGTCTCACGCGCTGGGCTTCAACTACGAATTGGTAGCTTTTTCTGCTGTTAAATATTTAAAGATTCATATGGGTCCCAGTGAAGCTGTATTTGTCTTGGTCTCTCTGCATATGTGGACAGGGATTCCCCATTTTAGAAAATACAATTTTTATAATTCCAAGCCTCATGCAATGGGCTCTAATTTCGAACTGGTAGCTTTTTCCCCTATTCAATATTTAGAGATTCATATGGGTGCCGGTGCAACCGTAGTTGTGTTGGAACCTGTGCATACATGCACTGAGAATCCCCTTTTTAGAAAATACTGTTTTAATAAATCTAAGTCTCACACGATGGGCTCAAAATACGGACTAGTGGCGTTTTTTGTTGTTCAATATTTAGAGATTCATATGGGCCCTAGTGCAGCCGTAGTTGTCTTTGACCCTATGCATATGGGAACTGAGGATCCCCTTTTCAGAAAAAACCATTTTAATAATTCAAAGTCTCACGCGATGGGCTTTAACTACGAATTGGTAGCTGTTAATTATTTAGAGATTCATATAGGTCCTACTGAAGCTGTATTTGTCTTGGACCCTATGCATATGTGGTCCTAGATTCCCCATTTTAGAAAATACAGTTTTTAAAATTCCAAGTCTCACGCAATGGGCGTTAACTACGAATTGGTAGCTTTTTCTGTTGTTAAATATTTAAAGATTCATATGGGGCCCAGTGAAGGTTTATTTGTCTTGGTCTTTATGCATATGTGGACAGAGATTCCCCATTTTAGAAAATACAGTTTTCATAAGTCCAAGCATCACGCGATGGGCTCTAAATTCGAACTAGAAGCTTTTTCTCCTATTCAATATTTAGAGATTCATATGGGTCGCAGTGCAACCGTAGTTGTGTTTGAACCTGTGCATACGTGGACTGTGAATCTCCTTTTTAGAAAATACTGTTTTAATAATTCCAAGTCTCACGCGCTGGGCTTTAACTACAAATTAGTAGCTTTTTCTGCTGTTAAATATTTAAAGATTCATGTGGGTCCCAGTGAAGTTGTATTTGTCTTGGTCTTTATGCATATGTGGACACAGATTCCCCATTTTAGAAAATACAGTTTTCATAATTCCAAGCATCACGCGATGGGCTTTAAATTCGAACTGGTAGCTTTTTCTCCTATTCAATATTTATAGATTCATATGGGTCCCAGTGCAACCGTTGTTGTGTTGGAACCTGTGCATACATGGATTGAGAATCCCCTTTGTAGAAAATACTGTTTTAATAATTTCAAGTCTCACGCGTTGGGCTTTAACTACGAATTGGTAGCTTTTTCCGCTGTTAAATATTTAAAGAATCATGTGGGTCCTAGTGAAGCTGTATTTGTCTTGGCCTCTATGCATATGTGGACCGAGATTCCCCATTTTAGAAAATACAGTTTTTATAATTCCAAGCCTCACGCGATGGGCTCTAAATTCGAACTGGTAGCTTTTTCTCCTATTCAATATTTAGAGATTCATCTGGGTCCCAATGCAACGGTTGTTGTGTTGGAACCTCTGCATACGTGGATTGAGAATCCCCTTTTTAGAAAATACTGTTTTAATAATTTCAAGTCACACGCGTTGGTTTTTAACTTCGAATTGGTAGCTTTTTCTGCTGTTAAATATTTAAAGATTCATGTGGGTCCCAGTGAAGCTGTATTTGTCCCGGCCTTTATGCATATGTGGACAGAGATTCCCCATTTTCAAAAATACAATTTTTATAATTCCAAGCTTCACACGATGGGCTCTAAACTCGAACTGGTAGCTTTTCTCCTATTCAATATTTAGAGATTCATAAGGGTCCCAGTGCAATCGTAGTTGTGTTGGAACCTGTGCATACGTGACCGACAATCTCCTTTTTAGAAAATACTGTTTTAATAATTCCAAGTCTCACCGATGGGCTTTAACAACGAATTGGTAGCTTTTTCTGCTGTTAAATATTTAAAGATTCATATGGGGCCCAGTGAAGTTGTATTTGTCTTGGTCTCTATGCATATGTGGACAGAGATTCCCCATTTTAGAAAATACAGTTTTTATAATTCCAAGCCTCACGCGATGGGCTCTAAATTCGAACTGGTAGCATTTTCTCCTATTCAATATTTAGAGATTCATATGGGTTCCGGTGCAACCGTAATTGTGTTGGAACCTGTGCATACGTGGACTGACAATCTCCTTTTTAGAAAATACTGTTTTAATAATTCTAAGTCTCACGCGCTGGGCTTTAACTACGAATTGGTAGCTTTTTTTTGCAGTTAAATATTTAAAGATTCATATGGGTCCTAGTGAAGCTGTATTTGTCTTGGTCTCTATGCCTATGTGGACAGAGATTCCCCATTTTAGAAAATACAGTTTTTATAATTCCAAGCATCACGTGATGGGCTTTAAATTCGAACTGCTTGTTTTTTCTCCTATACAATATTTAGAGATTCATATGGGTTGCAGTGCAACCGTAGTTGTGTTGGAACCTGTCCATACGTGCACTGAGAATCCCCTTTTAGAAAATACCGTTTTTAATAAATCTGAGTCTCACACGATGGGCTCAAAATACGGACTAGTGGCGTTTTATGTTGTTCAATATTTAGAGATTCATATGGGCCCTAGTGCAGCCGTAGTTGTCTTTGACCCTATGCATATGGGAACTAAGGATCCCCTTTTAAGAAAAAACAGTTTTAATAATTCAAAGTCTCACGCGATGGGCTTTAAATACGAATTGGTAGCGTTTTTTGCTGTTAAATATTTAGAGATTCATGTGGGTCCTGCTGAAGCTGTATTTGTCTGGGACCCTATGCATATATGGACATAGATTCCCCATTTTAGAAAATACAGTTTTCAAAATTGCAAGTCTCACGCGATGGGCTTTAACTACGAATTGGTAGCTTTTTCTGCTGTTAAATATTTAAAGATTCATATGGGGCCCAGTGAAGTTGTATTTGTCTTGGTCTTTATGCATATGTGGACAGAGATTCCCCATTTTAGAAAATACAGTTTTTATAATTCCAAGCATCACGCGATGGGCTCTAAATTCGAACTGGAAGCTTTTTCTCCTATTCAATATTTAGAGATTCATATGGGTCGCAGTGCAACCGTAGTTGTGTTTGAACCTGTGCATACGTGGACTGTTAATCTCCTTTTTAGAAAATACTGTTTTAATAATTCCAAGTCTCACGCGCTGGGCTTTAACTACAAATTGGTAGCTTTTTCTGCTGTTAAATATTTAAAGATTCATATGGGGCCCATTGAAGTTGTATTTGTCTTGGTCTCTATGCATATGTGGACAGAGATTCCCCATTTTAGAAAATATAGTTTTTATAATTCCAAGCCTCACGAGATGGGCTCTAAATTCGAACTGCTAGCTTTTTCTCCTATTCAATATTTGGAGATTCATATCGGTCCCAGTGCAACCGTACTTGTGTTGGAACCTGCGAATACGTGGACTGAGAATCCCCTTTTTAGAAAACACTGTATTAATAAATCTAAGTCTCACACGATGGGCTCAAAATACGGACTAGTGGCTTTTTATGTTGTTCAATATTTGGAGATTCATATGGGCCCTAGTGCAGCTGTAGTTGTCTTTGACCTTATGCATATGGGAACTGAGGATCCCCTTTTCAGAAAAAACCGTTTTAATAATTCAAAGTCTCACGCGATGGGCTTTATATACGAATTGATAGCCTTTTTTGCTGTCAAATATTTAGAGATTCATATGGGTCCTACAGAAGCTGTATTTGTCTTGGACCCTATGCATATGTGGACCTAGATTCCCCATTTTAGAAAATACAGTTTTTAAAATTCCAAGCCTTATGCGATGGCATATAAATACGAACTGGTGGCTTTTTCTGTTGCTCAATATTTAGAGATTCATATGGGTCCTTGTGCAGCCATATTTGTGTTACAACCTCTGCATACGTGGACTGAGAATCCCCTTTTTAAAAAATACTGTTTTAATAAATCTTAGTCTCACGCATGGGCGTTAACTACGAATAGTAGCTTTTTCTGCTGTTAAATATTAAAAGATTCAAATGGGTCCTAGTGAAGCTGTATTTGTCTTGGTCTCTATGCATATGTGGACAGAGATTCCCCATTTCATAAAATACAGTTTTTATAATTCCAAGCCTCACGCGATGGGCTCTAAATTCGAACTGGTAGCTTTTTCTCCTATTCAATATTTAGAGATTCATATGGGTCCCAGTGCAACCGTAAATATGTTTGAACCTATGCATACGTGGACTGTTAATCTCCTTTTTAGAAAATACTGTTTTAATAAATCTAGGTCTCACACGATGGGCTCTAAAAACGGACTAGTGGCTCTTTATGTTGTTCAATATTTAGAGATTCATATGGGCCCTAGTGCAGCAGTAGTTGTCTTTGACCCTATGCATATGTCGATTGAGAATCCCCTTTTTAGAACATACTGTTTTAATAAATCTAAGTCTCACGCAAGGGCTTTAACAATGAATAGTAGCTTTTTCTGCTGTTAAATATTAAAAGATTCACATGGGTCCCAGTGAAGCTGTATTTCTCTTGGTCTCTATGCATATGTGGAGAGAGATTCCCCATTTTAGAAAATACAGTTTTTATCATTCCAATCCTCACGCGATGGGCTCTAAATTCGAACTGGTAGCTTTTTCTCCTATTCAATATTTAGAGATTCATTTGGGTCCCAGTGCAACCGTAGTTGTGTTTGAACCTGTGAATACGTGGACTGTTAATCTCCTTTTTAGAAAATACTGTTTTAATAATTCCAAGTCTCACGCGTTGGGCTTTAACTACGAATTGGTAGCTTTTTCTGCTGTTAAATATTTAAAGATTCATATGGGTCCCAGTGAAGCTGTATTTGTCTTGGTCTCTATGCATACGTGGACAGAGATTCCCCATTTTAGAAAATACAGTTTTTATAATTCCAAGCCTCATGCGATGGGCTCTAAATTCGAACTGGTAGCTTTTTCTCCTTTTCAATATTTAAAGATTCATTTGGGTCCCATTGAAACGGTAGTTATGTTTGAACCTATGCATACGTGGACTGTTAATCTCCTTTCTAGAAAATACTGTTTTAATAATTCCAAGTCTCACGCGCTGGGCTTTAACTACGAATTGGTAGCTTTTTCCGCTGTTAAATATTTAAAGATTCATATAGGTCCCAGTGAAGCTGTATTTGTCTTGGTCTCTATGCATATATGGACAGAGATTCCCCATTTTAGAAAATACAGTTTTTATAATTCCAAGCCTCACGCGATAGGCTCTAAATTAGAACTGGTAACTTTTTCTCCTATTCAATATTTAGAGATTCATATGGGTCCTGGTGCATTCGTGGACTGAGAATCCGCTTTTTAGAAAATACTGTTTTAATAAATCTAAGTCTCACACGATGGGCTCTAAATACATACTAGTGGCTTTTTCGGTTGTTCATTATTTAGAGATTCATATGGGCCCTAGTGCAGCCGTAGTTGTCTTTGACCCTATGCATATGTGGATTAAGAATCCCCTTTTTAGAAAATACTGTTTTAATAAATCTAAGTCTCACGCATGGGCTTTCACTACAAATTGGTAGCTTTTTCTATTGTTAAATATTTAAAGATACATATAGGTCCCAGTGAAGCTGTATTTGTCTTGGTCTCTATGCATATGTGGACAGAGATTCCCCATTTTAGACAATACAGTTTTGATAATTCCAAGCATCACGTAATGGGCTCTAAAATCGAACTGGTAGCTTTTTCTCCTATTCAATATTTAGAGATTCATTTGGGTCCATATGCAACTGTAGTTGTGTTTGAACCTGTGCACACGTGGACTGTTAATCTCCTTTTTAGAAAATACTGTTTTACTAATTCCAAGTCTCACGCGCTGGGCTTTAACTACGAATTGGTAGCTTTTTCTGCTGTTAAATATTTAAAGATTCATGTGGGTCCCAGTAAAGCTGTATTTGTCTTGGTCTCTATGCATATGTGGACAGAGATTCCCCATTTTAGAAAATACAGTTTTTATAATTCCAAGCCTCATGCGATGGGCTCTAAATTCGAACTGGTAGCTTTTTCTCCTATTCAATATTTAGAGATTCATTTGAGTCCCAGTGCAACCGTAAATATGTTTGAACCTATGCATACGTGGATTGTTAATCTCCTTTTTAGAAATTACTGTTTTAATAATTCCAAGTCTCACGCATGGGCTTTAACTACGAATTGGTAGTTTTTTCTGCTGCTAAATATTTAAAGATTCATGTGGGTCCCAGTGAAGCTGTATTTGTCTTGGTCTCTATACATATGTGGACAGAGATTCCCCATTTTAGAAAATACAGTTTTGATAATTCCAAGCCTCACGCGATGGGCTCTAAATTCGAACTGGTAGCTTTTTCTCCTATTCAATATTTAGAAATTCATATGGGTCCCAGTGCAACCGTAGTTGTGTTGGAACCTGTGCATACGTGGACTGAGAATTCCCTTTTTAGAAAATACTGTTTTAATAAATCTAAGTCTCACGTGATGGGCTCTAAATACGGACTAGTGGCTTTTTATGTTGTTCAATATTTAGAGATTCATATAGGCCCTAGTGCAGCAGTAGTTGTCTTTGACCCTATGCATATGTGGATTGAGAATCCCCTTTTAGAACATACTTGTTTTACTAAATCTAAGTCTCAAGCATGGGCTTTCACTACGAATTGGTAGCTTTCTCTGCTGTTCAATATTTAAAGATTCATATGGGTCCCAGTGAAGCAGTATTTGTCTTGGTCTCTATGCATATGTGGACAGAGATTCCCCATTTTAGAAAATATAGAATTTATAATTCCAATCATCACGCGATGGGCTCTAAATTTGAACTGGTAGCTTTTTCTCCTATTCAATATTTAGAGATTCATTTGGGTCCATGTGCAACTGTAGTTGTGTTTGAACCTGTGCACACGTGGACTGTTAATCTCCTGTTTAGAAAATACTGTTTTAATAATTCCAGGTCTCACGCGCTGGGGTTTAACTACGAATTGGTAGCTTTTTCTGCTGTTAAATATTTAAAGATTCATGTGGATCCCAATGAAGCTGTATTTGTCTTGGTCTCTATGCATGTGTGGACAGAGATTCCCCATTTTAGAAAATACAGTTTTTATAATTCCAAGCCTCACGCGATGGGCTCTAAATTCGAATTGGTAGCTTTTTCTCCTTTTCAACATTTAGAGATTCATTTGGGTCCCAGTGCAACCGTAGTTATGTTTGAACCTATGCGTACGTGGATTGTTAATCTCCTTTTTAGAAAATACTGTTTTAATAATTCCAAGTCTCACGCGTTGGGCTTTAACTACGAATTGGTAGCTTTTTCGGCTGTTAAATATTTAAAGATTCATATGGGTCCCAGTGAAGCTTGATTTGTCTTGGTCTCTATGCATATAGGGACAGAGATTCCCGATTTTAGAAAATACAGTTTTTATAATTCCAAGCCTCACACGATGGACTCTAAATTCGAACTGGTAGCTTTTTCTCCTATTCAATATTTAGAAATTCATATGGGTCCCAGTGCAACCGTAGTTGTGTTGGAACCTGTGCATACGTGGACTGAGAATCCCCTTTTTAGAAAATACTGTTTTAATAATTCCAAGTCTCACGCGATAGGCTTTAACTACGAATTTGTAGCTTTTTCTGCTGTTAAATATTTAAAGATTCATATGGGTCCCAGTGAAGTTGTATTTGTCTTGGTCTCTATGCATATGTGGACAGAGATTCCCCATTTTAGAAAATACAACTTTTATAATTCCAAGCCTCACGCGATGGGCTCTAAATTCGAACTGGTAGCTTTTTCTCCTATTTAATATTAAAAGATTCATATGGGTCCCGGTGCAACCGTAGTTGTGTTGGAACCTGTGGATATGTGGACTGAGAATCCCCTTTTTAGAAAATATTGTTTTAATAATTCCAAGTCTCACGCGATGGGCTTTAACTCCGAATTGGTAGCTTTTTCTGCTGTTAAATATTTAACGATTCATATGGGTCCCAGAGCAGCCGTAGTTGTCTTGGACCCTGTGTATACGCGGACTGAGAATCCCCTATTTAGAAAATATAATTTTAATATTTCCAAGTCTGACGCGATGTGCTGTAAATACGAACTGGTGGCTTTTTTGGTTGTTTAATCTTTATATATTCATATGGGTCCCAGTGCAGCCGTAGTTGTGTTGGACCTTTTGCATATGTGGACTGAGAATCCCCTTCTTAGAGAATACTGTTTTAATAAATCTAAGTCTCACGTGACGGGCTCTAAATACGAACTGGTGGGTTTTTTGTTGTTCAATATTTAGAGATTCATATGGGCCCTAGTGCAGCAGTAGTTGTCTTGGACCCTATGCATATGTGGATTGAGAATCCCCTTTTTAGAAAATGCCGTTTTAATAATTCCAAGTCTCATGCGATGGGCTCTAAATACGAACTGGTAGCTTTTTCTGCTATTCAATATTTAGAGATTCATATGGGCCCTAGTGCAACAGTAGTTGTCTTGGACCCTATGCATATGTGGATTGAGAATCCCCTTTTTAGAAAATACTATTTTAATAATTCTAAGCCTCACGCGATGGGCTCTAAATACAAACTAGTAGCTTTTTCTGTTGTTCAATATTCAGATATTTATTTGGGTCCCATTGCAGCCGTAGTTGTCTCAAACCCTTTGCATATGGGGATTGAGGATCCCCTTTTATTAAAAAACCGATTTAATAATTCCGAGTCTCACGCGATGGGCTTTAAATACGAATTGCTAGCGTTTTTTGCTGTTAAATATTTAGAGATTCATTTGGGTCCTAGTGAAGCTGTATTTGTCTTGGACCCTATGCATATGTGGACCTAGATTTCCCATTTTAGAAAATACCGTTTTTATAAATCCAAGCCTCATGTTATGGGCTATAAATATGAACTGGTGGCTTTTCTGTTGTTCAATATTTAGAGATTCATATTGGTCCCAATGCAGCCATATTTGTGTTAGACCCTCTGCATACGTGCACTGAGAATCCCCTTTTTAGAAAATACAGTTTTTATAATTCCAAGCCTCACGCGATGGGCTCTAAATTCGAACTGGTAGGTTTTTCTCCTATTCAATATTTATAGATTCATATGGGTCCCAGTGCAACCGTTGTTGTGTTGGAACCTGTGCATAAATAGATTGAGAATCCCCTTTTTAGAAAATACTGTTTTAATAATTTCAAGTCTCACGCGTTGGGCTTTAACTACGAATTGGTAGCTTTTTCCGCTGTTAAATATTTAAAGATTCATGTGGGTCCTAGTGAAGCTGTATTTGTCTTGGCCTCTATGCATATGTGGACAGAGATTCCCCATTTTAGAAAATACAGTTTTTATAATTCCAAGCCTCACACGATGGGCTCTAAATTCGAATTGGTAGCATTTTCTCCTATTCAATATTTAGAGATTCATCTGGGTCCCAATGCAACCGTTGTTGTGTTGGAACCTGTGCATACGTGGATTGAGAATCCCCTTTTTAGAAAATACTGTTTTAATAATTTCAAGTCACACGCGTTGGTTTTTAACTATGAATTGGTAGCTTTTTCTGCTGTTAAATATTTAAAGATTCATGTGGGTCCCAGTGAAGCTGTATTTGTCTTGGCCTTTATGCATATGTGGACAGAGATTCCCCATTTTAAAAAATACAGTTTTTATAATTCCAAGCCTCACACGATGGGCTCTAAACTCGAACTGGTAGCTTTTTCTCCTATTCAATATTTAGAGATTCATAAGGGTCCCAGTGCAATCGTAGTTGTGTTGGAACCTGTGCATACGTGGATTGACAATCTCCTTTTTAGAAAATACTCTTTTAATAATTCCAAGTCTCACACGTTGGGCTTTAACTACGAATTGGTAGCTGTTTCTGCTCTTAAATATTTAAAGATTCAGGTGGGTCCTAGTGAAGTTGTATTTGTCGTGGTCTCTATGCATATGTGGACAGAGATTCCCCATTTTAAAAAATACAGTTTTTATAATTCCAAGCCTCACGCGATGGGCTCTAAATTCGAACTGGTAGCTTTTTCTGCTATTCTATATGTAGAGATTCATATGGGTCCTAGTGCAACCGTAGTTGTGTTGGAACCTGTGCATACGTGGACTGAGAATCCCCTTTTTAGAAAATACTATTTTAATAATTCCAAGTCTCACGCGTTGGGCGTTAACTACGAATTGGTAGCTTTTTTTGCTGTTAAATATTTATAGATTCATATGGGTCCCAGTGAAGTTGTATTTGTCTTGGTCTCTGTGGATATGTGGACAGAGATTCCCTTTTTTAGAAAATACAGTTTTTATAATTCCAAGTCTCACGCAATGGGCTCTAAATTCGAACTGGTAGCTTTTTCTCCTATTCAATATTTAGAGATTCATATGGGTCCCGGTGCAACCGTAGTTGTGTTGGAACCTATGCATACGTGGACTGAGAATCCCCTCGTTAGAAAATACTGTTTTAATAAATCTAAGTCTCACGCGATGGGCTGTAAATTGGGACTAGCGGCGTTTTATGTTGTTCAATATTTAGAGATTCAAATGGGCCATAGTGCAGCCGTAGTTGTCGTTGACCCTATGCATATGTGGATTGAGAATCCCCTTTTTAGAAAATGCTGTTTTAATAAGTCCAAGTCTCACGCGATGGGCTCTAAATACAAACTGGTAGCTTTCTCTGTTGTTCAATATTCAGATATTCATTTGGGTCCCATTGCAGTCGTAGTTGTCTCGGCCCCTTTGCATATGGGAACTGAGGATCCCATTTTCCGAAAAAACCATTTTAATAATTCCACGACTCACGCGATGGGCTTTAAATACGAATTGGCAGCGTTTTTTCCTGTTAAATATTTAGAGATTCATATTGGTCCTAGTGAAGCTGTATTTGTCTTGGACCCTATGCATATGTGGACCTAGATTCCCCATTTTAGAAAATACCGTTTTTATAATTCCAAGCCACATGCGATGGGCTATAAATACGAACTGGTGACTTTTTCTATTGTTCAATATTTAGAGATTCATATGGGTCCCAGTGCAGCCATATTTGTGTTAGACTCTCTGCATCCGTGGACTGAGAATCCCCTTTTTAAAAAATAATGTTTTAATAAATCTAAGTCTCACGCATAGGCTTTAACTACGAATTGGTAGCTTTTTCTGCTGTTAAATATTAAAAGATTCATATGGGTCCCACTGAAGCTGTATTTGTCTTTGTCTCTATGCATATGTCGACAGAGATTCCCCATTTTAGAAAATACAATTTTTATAATTCCAGGGCTCACGCGATGGGCTCTAAATTCGAACTGGTAGCTTTTTCTCCTATTCAATATTTAGAGATTCATATGGGTCCCAGTGCAACCATAATTGTGTTGGAACCTGTGCATACGTGGACTGACACTCTCCTTTTTATAAAATACTGTTTTAATAATTCCAAGTCTCACGCGCTGAGCTTTCGAATTGGTAGCTTTTTCTACTGTTAAATATTTAAAGATTCATGTGGGTCCCAATGAAGCTGTATATGTCTTGGCCTCTATGCATATGTGGACAGAGATTCCCCATTTTAGAAAATACAAATTTTATAATTCCAAGCTCACGCGATGGACTCTATATTCGAACTAATAGCTTTTCCTCCTATTCAATATTTAGAGATTCATATGGGTCCCGGTGCAACCGAAGTTGTGTTGGAACTTGTGCATACGTGGACTGAGAATCCCCTTTTTAGAAAATACTGTTTTAATAAATCGAAGTCTCACGCGATGGGCTCTAGATACGGACTAGAGGCGTTTTATGTTGTTCAATATTTAGAGATTCATATGGGCCCTATTGCAACCGTAATTGTCTTTGACCCTATGCATATGTGGATTGGGAATCCCCTTTTTAGAAAATGTTGTTTTAATAATTCCAAGTCTCACGCGATGGGCTTTAAATACAAACTGGTAGCTTTTGCTGTTGTTCAATATTTAGATATTCATTTGGGTCCCATTGCAGTCGTAGTTGTCTCGGCCCCTTTGCATATGGGAGCTGAGGATCCCCTTTTCAGAAAATACCGTTTTTATTATTCCATGTCTCACGTGATGGGCTTTAAATACGAATTGGTAACGTTTTTTGCTGTTAAATATTTAGAGATTCATATGGGTCCTAGTGAAGCTGTATTTGTCGTGGACCCTATGCATATGTGGACCTAGATTCCCCATTTTAGAAAATACCATTTTTATAATTCCAAGCCTCATGCGATAGGCTATAAATACGAACTGGTGACTTTTTCTGTTGTTCAATATTTAGAGATTCGTATGGGTTCCAGTGCAGCCAAGTTTGTGTTAGTCCTTCTGCATACGTGGACTGAGAATCCCCTTTTTAGAAAATACTATTTTAACAAATCTAAGTCTCACACATGGGTTTTAACTACGAATTGGTAGCTTTTTCTGCTGTTAAATATTAAAAGATTCATATGGGTCCCAGTGAAGCTATATTTGTTTTGGTCTCTATGCATATGTGGATAGAGATTCCCCATTTTAGAAAATATAGTTTTTATAATTCCAAGCCTCACGCGATGGGCTCTTAATTCGAACTGGAAGCTTTTTCTCCAATTAGATATTTAGAGATTCATATGGGTCCCTGTGCAACCGTTGTTGTGTTGGAACCTGTGCATACGTGGATTGAGAATCCCCTTTTTAGAAAATACTATTTTAATAATTTCAAGTCTCACGCGTTGGGCTTTAACTACGAATTAGTAGCTTTTTCTGCTGTTAAATATTTAAAGATTCATGTGAATCCCAGTGAAGTTGTATTTGTCTTGGCCTCTATGCATATGGAGACAGAGATTCCCCGTTTTAGAAAATACAGTTTTAATAATTCCAAGCCTCACGCGATGGGCTCTAAATTCGAACTGGTAGCTTTTTCTCCTATTCAATATTTAGAGATTCATTTGGGTCCCAGTGCAACAGTAATTGTGTTGGAACCTATGCATACGTGGACTGACAATCTCGTTTATAGAAAATACTGTTTTAATAATTCCAAGTCTCACGCGTTGGGCTTTAACTTCGAATTGGTAGCTTTTTCTGCTGTTAAATTTTTAAAGATTCAGGTGGGTCCCAGTGAAGCTGTATTTGTCTTGCCTCTATGCATTTGTGGACAGAGATTCCCATTTTAGAAAATACAGTTTTTATAATTCCAAGCCTCAGCGATGGGCTCTTAAATCCGAATCAGCTTTTTCTCCTATTCAATATTTAAGTTCATATTGGTCCCGAGTGCAAACCATAGTTCTCATTGAACCCATGCATACGTGTCGAGAATACCCTTTAGAAAATACACTGCTTTAATAATTCCAAGTCTCACGTGTTGGGCTTTAACTACGAATTGGTAGCTTTTTCTGCTGTTAAATATTTAAAGATTCATATGGGTCCCAGTGAAGCTGTATTTGTCTTGGTCTCTCTGCATATGTGGACAGCGATTCCCCATTTTAGAAAATACAGTTTCATTAATTCTATGTCTCATGGGATGGCCCTAAATACGAATTGGTAGTGTTTTCTGTTTTCTAATATCAAGAGATTCATATGGGTCCCAATGCAGCCATAGTTGTCTTGGACCATGTGCTTATGGGGACAAAGAATCCCTTTTTTAGAAAATACTGTTTTAATATTTCTATGTCTCACGCGATGGGCTCTAAATACGAAATGGTGGTTTTTTCTTTTTCTAAATATTTAGAGATTCGTGTGGGTCCCAGGGTAGCCGTAGTTGTCTTGGATCCTATGCATATGTGGACTGAGAATCCCTATTTTTGAAAATACTGTTTTAATAATTCTAATTCTCACGGGATGGGCTCTAAATACGAACTGGTGGCTTTTTCTGTTTCTAAATATTTAGAGATTCATATGGGTCCCAGTGCAGCCGTTGTTTTCTTGGACCCTATGCATCTGTGCACTGAGAATCCCCTTTTTAGAACATACTGATTTAATAATTCTAAGTGTCACGCGATGGGTTCTGAATACGAACTGGTGGCTTTTTCTGTTGTTCATGATTTAGAGATTCATATTGGTCCCAGTGCAGCAGTAGTTGTCTTGGACCGTATACATATGGGGATTGAGAATCCCTTGTTTAGAAAATACTGTTTTAATAAAACTAAGTCTCACGCATGGGCTTTAACTACGAATTGGTAGCTTTTTCTGCTGTTAAATATTTAAAGATTCATATGGGTCCCAGTGAAGCTGTATTTGTCTTGGACCCTATGCATATGTGGACTAAGAATCCCTTTTTATGAAAATATCGTTTTAATAATTCCAAGTCTCGAGCGATGGGCTTTAAATACGGCCGATAGCTTTTTATGCTATTCAATATTTAGAGATTCACATGGGTCCTAGTGCAAAGTTGTGATGGACCATGTGCATACGTGACTGGAGAATTCCCATTTTAGAAAATACTATTTTAATAATTCAAAGCCTCACGCATGGGCTCTTAATACGAACTGATAGCTTTTTTTGTTGTTCAATATTTAGATATTCATTTGGGTCCCATTGCAGCCGTAGTTGTCTCGGACCCTTTGCATGTGGGGACTGAGGATCCCTTTTTAGAAAACACCGTTTTAAAAATTCCAAGTCTCACGCGATGGGCTCTTAATTCAAACTGGAAGCTTTTTCTCCAATTAGATATTTAGAGATTCATATGGGTCCCTGTGCAACCGTTGTTGTGTTGGAACCTGTGCATACGTGGATTGAGACTCTCCTTTTTAGAAAATACTGTTTTAATAATTTCAAGTCTCACACGTTGGGCTTTAACTACGAATTGGTAGCTTTTTCTGCTGTTAAATATTTAAAGATTCATATGGGTCCCAGTGAAGCTGTATTTGTCTTGGTCCCTATGCATATGTGGACAGAGATTCCCCATTTTAGAAAATACAGTTTTTATAATTCCAAGCCTCACGCGATGGGCTTCTAATTCGAACTAGAATCTTTTTCTTCTATTATATATTTAGAGATTTATATGGGTCCCAGTGCAACCGTTGTTGTGTTGGAACCTGTGCATACGTGGATTGAGAATCTCCTTTTTAGAAAATACTGTTTTAATAACTTCAAGTATCACGCGTTGGGCTTTAACTACGAATTGGTAGCTTTTTCTGCTGTTAAATATTTAAAGATTCATGTGAATCCCAGTGAAGTTGTATTTGTCTTGGCCTCTATGCATCTGGATACAGAGATTCCCCGTTTTAGAAAATACAGTTCTTATAATTCCAAGCCTCACGCGATGGGCTCTAAATTCGAACTGGTAGCTTTTTCTCCTATTCAATATTTAGAGATTCATTTGGGTCCTAGTGCAACAGTAATTGTGTTGGAACCTATGCATACGTGGACTGACAATCTCGTTTATAGAAAATACTGTTTTAATAATTCCAAGTCTCACGCGTTGGGCTTTAACTTCGAATTGGTAGCTTTTTCTGCTGTTAAATTTTTAAAGATTCAGGTGGGTCCCAGTGAAGCTGTATTTGTCTTGGTCTCTATGCATTTGTGGACAGAGATTCCCCATTTTAGAAAATACAGTTTTTATAATTCCAAGCCTCACGCGATGGGCTCTAAATCTGAACTGGTAGCTTTTTCTCCTATTCAATATTTAGAGGTTCATATGGGTCCCAGTGCAACCATAGTTCTGCTGGAACCTGTGCGTACGTGTACTGAGAATACCCTTTTTAGAAAATACTGTTTTAATAATTCCAAGTCTCACGTGTTGGGCTTTAACTACGAATTGGTAGCTTTTTCTGCTGTTAAATATTTAAAGATTCATATGGGTCCCAGTGAAGCTGTAGTTGTCTTGGTCTCTCTGCATATGTGGACAGCGATTCCCCATTTTAGAAAATACAGTTTCATTAATTCTATGTCTCATGGGATGGCCCTAAATACGAATTGGTAGTGTTTTCTGTTTTCTAATATCAAGAGATTCATATGGGTCCCAATGCAGCCATAGTTGTCTTGGACCATGTGCTTATGGGGACAAAGAATCCTTTTTAGAAAATCTTTGTTTTAATATTTCTATGTCTCACGCGATGGGCTCTAAATACGAAATGGTGGTTTTTTCTTTTTCTAAATATTTAGAGATTCGTGTGGTCCCAGGGGTAGCCGTGATTGTCTTGGATCCTATGCATATGTGGACTGAGAATCCCTATTTTTGAAAATACTGTTTTAATAATTCTAATTCTCACGGGATGGGCTCTAAATACGAACTGGTGGCTTTTTCTGTTTCTAAATATTTAGAGATTCATATGGGTCCCAGTGCAGCCGTTGTTTTCTTGGACCCTATGCATCTGTGCACTGAGAATCCCCTTTTTAGAACATACTGATTTAATAATTCTAAGTGTCACGCGATGGGTTCTGAATACGAACTGGTGGCTTTTTCTGTTGTTCATGATTTAGAGATTCATATTGGTCCCAGTGCAGCAGTAGTTGTCTTGGACCGTATACATATGGGGACTGAGAATCCCTTGTTTAGAAAATACTGTTTTAATAAAACTAAGTCTCACGCATGGGCTTTAACTACGAATTGGTAGCTTTTTCTGCTGTTAAATATTTAAAGATTCATATGGGTCCCAGTGAAGCTGTATTTGTCTTGGACCCTATGCATATGTGGACTAAGAATCCCTTTTTATGAAAATATCGTTTTAATAATTCCAAGTCTCGAGCGATGGGCTTTAAATACGAACTGATAGCTTTTTATGCTATTCAATATTTAGAGATTCACATGGGTCCTAGTGCAACCGAAGTTGTGATGGACCATGTGCATACGTGGACTGAGAATTCCCATTTTAGAAAATACTATTTTAATAATTCAAAGCCTCACGCATGGGCTCTTAATACGAACTGATAGCTTTTTTTGTTGTTCAATATTTAGATATTCATTTGGGTCCCATTGCAGCCGTAGTTGTCTCGAACCCTTTGCATGTGGGGACTGAGGATCCCTTTTTAGAAAACACCGTTTTAAAAATTCCAAGTCTCACGCGATGGGCTCTTAATTCAAACTGGAAGCTTTTTCTCCAATTAGATATTTAGAGATTCATATGGGTCCCTGTGCAACCGTTGTTGTGTTGGAACCTGTGCATACGTGGATTGAGACTCTCCTTTTTAGAAAATACTGTTTTAATAATTTCAAGTCTCACACGTTGGGCTTTAACTACGAATTGGTAGCTTTTTCTGCTGTTAAATATTTAAAGATTCATATGGGTCCCAGTGAAGCTGTATTTGTCTTGGTCCCTATGCATATGTGGACAGAGATTCCCCATTTTAGAAAATACAGTTTTTATAATTCCAAGCCTCATGCGATGGGCTTCTAATTCGAACTAGAATCTTTTTCTTCTATTATATATTTAGAGATTCATATGGGTCACAGTGCAACCGTTGTTGTGTTGGAACCTGTGCATACGTGGATTGAGAATCTCCTTTTTAGAAAATACTGTTTTAATAACTTCAAGTATCACGCGTTGGGCTTTAACTACGAATTGGTAGCTTTTTCTGCTGTTAAATATTTAAAGATTCATGTGAATCCCAGTGAAGTTGTATTTGTCTTGGCCTCTATGCATCTGGATACAGAGATTCCCCGTTTTAGAAAATACAGTTCTTATAATTCCAAGCCTCACGCGATGGGCTCTAAATTCGAACTGGTAGCTTTTTCTCCTATTCAATATTTAGAGATTCATGTGGGCCCTAGTGCGGTCGTAGTTGTCTTTGACCCTATGCATATGTGGATTGAGAATCCCCTTTTTAGAACATACTTTCTTAATAAATCTAAGTCTCACACATGAACTTTAACTACGAATTGGTAGCTTTTTCTGCTGTTAAATATTTAAAGATTCATATGGGTCCCAGTGAAGTTGTATTTGCCTTGGTCTCTATGCACATGTGGACAGAGATTCCCCATTTTAGAAAATACAGTTTTTATAATTCCAAGCATCATGCCATGGGCTCTAACTTCGAACTGGTAGCTTTTTCTCCTATTCAATATTTAGAGATTCATATGGGTCGCAGTGCAACCGTAGTTGTGTTTGAACCTGTGCATACGTGGACTGTTAATCTCCTTTTTAGAAAATACTGTTTTAATAATTCCAAGTCTCACGCGCTGGGCTTTAACTACGAATTGGTAGCTTTTTCTGCTGTTAAATATTTAAAGATTCATATGGGTCCTAGTGAAGCTGTATTTGTCTTGGTCTCTATGCATATGTGGACAGAGATTCCCCATTTTAGAAAGAACATTTTTTATAATTCCAAGCCTCAAGCTATGGTCTCTAAATTCGAACTGGTAGCTTTTTCTCCTAGTCAATATTTAGAGATTCATATGGGTCCCAGTGCAACCGTAGTTGTGTTGGAACCTGTGCATACGTGGACTGAGAATCGCCTTTTTAGAAAAAACTGTTTTAATAAATCTAAGTCTCACGCGATGGGCTCTAAATACGGACTAGTGGCTTTTTATGTTGCTTAATATTTAAAGATTCATCTGGGCCCTAGTGAAGCCGTAGTTGTCTTTGACCCTATACATATGTGGATGGAGAATCCCCATTTTAGAACATACTGTTTTAATAAATCTAAGTCTTACGCAAGGGCTGTAACTACGAATTGGCAGCTTTTTCTGCTATTAAATATTTAAAGATTCATATGGGTCCCAGTGAAGCTATATTTTTCTTGGTCTCTATGCATATGTGGACAGAGATTCCCCATTTTAGAAAATACAATTTTTATAATTCCAAGCCTCACGCGATGGGCTCTAAATTCGAACTGGTAGCTTTTTCTCCTACTCAATATTTAGAGATTCATATGGGTCCCAGTGCAATTGTAGTTGTGTTGCAACCTTTGCATACCTTGACTGAGAATCCCCTTTTTAGAAAATACTGTTTTAATAATTCCAAGTCTCACGCGTTGGGCTTTAACTACGAATTGGTAGCTTTTTCTGCTTTTAAATATTTAAACATTCATATGGGTCCCAGTGAAGTTGTATTCGTTTTTGTCTCTATGCATATGGGGACAGAGATTCCCCATTTTAGAAAATACAGTTTTTATAACTCCAAGCCTCACGCGATGGGATCTAAATTCGAACTGCTAGCTTTTTCTCCTGTTCAATATTTAGAGATTCATATGGGTCCCGGTGCAACTGTAGTTGTGTTAGAACTCTTGCATACGTGGACTGGGAATCCTTTTTAGAAAATACTCTGTTTTAATAAATCTAAGTCTCACGCGATGGGCTCTTAATACGGACTAGTGACTTTTTATGTATTCAATATTTAGAGATTCATATGGGCCCTAGTGCAGCCGTAGTTGTCTTTGACCCTATGCATATGTGTATTGAGAATCCCCTTTTTAGAAAATGTCGTTTCAATAATCCAAAGTCTCACGCGATGGGCTCTAAATACGAACTGGTAGCTTTTTCTGCTTTTCAATATTTAGAGATTCATATGGGCCCTAGTGCAGCAGTAGTTGTCTTGGACCCTATGCATATGTGGATTGAGAATCCCCTTTTTAGAAAATGCCGTTTTAATAATTCCAAGTCTCACGCGATGGGCTCTAAATACGACCTGGTAGCTTTTTCTTCTATTCAATATTTAGAGATTCGTATGGGTCCCAGTGCAACCGTAGTTGTGTTGGACCCTATGCATACGTGGACTGAAATCCCCTTTTTAAAAAATACTATTTTAATAGTTCTAAGCCTCACGCGATGGGCTCTAAATAAGAACTTGTAGCTTTTTCTCCTTTTCAATATTTAGAGATTCATATGGGTCCAAGTGCAACCGTAGTTGTGGTGGAGCTTGTGCATACGTGGACTGAGAATCCCCTTTTTAGAAAATACTGTTTTAATAAATCTAAGTCTCATGCGATGGGCTTTAAATACGAACTAGTGGCTTTTTCTGCAATTCAATATTTAGAGATTCATATAGATCCCAGGGCAACCGTAGTTGTGTTTGACCCTGTGCATATGTGGACTGAGAATCCCTTTTTTAGAAAACACTATTTTAATAATTCTAAGCCTCACGCGATGGGCTTGAAATACAAACTGGTAGTTTTTTCTGTTGTTCAATATTTAGATATTCATTTGGCTCCCATTGGAGTCGTAGTTGTGTCGGACCTTTTGCATATGGGGACTGAGGATCCCCTTTTTAGAAAATACCGTTTCAATAATTCCAAGACTCACGCGATGGGCTTTAAATACGAATTGGTAGCTTTTTCTGCTGTTAAAGATTTACAGATTCATATGGGTCCCAGTGAAGCTGTATTTGTCTTGGACCCTATGCATATGTGGACTTAGAATCCCCTTTTAAGAAAATATCGTTTTAATAATTCCAAGTCTCACGCGATGGGCTTTAAATAAGAACTGATAGCTTTTTCTGCTATTCAATATTTAGAGATTCACATGGGTCCCAATGCAACCGTAGTTGTGATGGACCATGTGCATACGTGGACTGAGAATCCTCATTTTAGAAAATACTATTTTAATAATTCAAAGCCTCACGCGATGGGCTCTTAATACGAACTGATAGCTTTTTTTGTTGTTCAATATTAAGATATTCATTTGGGTCTTGTTGCAGCCGTAGTTGTCTCGGGCCCTTTGCATGTGGGGACTGAGGATCCCTTTTTAGAATAAACCTTTTTAATAATTCCAAGTCTCACGCGTTGGGCTCTAAATACGAACTGAAATTTTTTATACTTTTGCAATATTTAGAGATTCATATGGGTCCTAGTGCAGCCGTTGGTATCTTGACCCTGTGCATATGTTGACTGAGAATCCCTTTTTAGAAAATACTGTTTTAATAAATCCAAGTCTCACACGATGGGCTCTTAAGACGGACTAGTGGCTTTTTAAGTTGTTCAATATTTAGAGATTCATATGGGCCCTAGTGCTGTCGTAGTTGTCTTTGACCCTATGCATATGTGGATTGAGAATCCCCTTTTTAGAACATACTATTTTAATAAATCTAAGTCTCACGCATGGACTTTAACTACGAATTGGTAGCTTTTTCTGCTATTAAATATTTAAAGATTCATATGGTTCCCAGTGAAGTTATAATTGCCTTGGTCTCTATGCATATGTGGACAGAGATTCCCCATTTTAGAAAATACAGTTTCTATAATTCCCAGCATCACGCGATGGGCTCTAAATTCGAACTGGTAGCTTTTTCTCCAATTCAATATTTAGAGATTCATATGGGTCCCAGTGCAACCGTAGTTGTGTTGGAACCTGTGCATATGTGGACTGAGAATCCCCTTTTTAGAAAAAGCTATTGAAATAATTCCAAGTCTCACGCGATGGGCTTTAACTACGAATTGGTAGTTTTTTCTGCTGTTAAATATTTAAAGATTCATGTGGATCCTAGTGAAGCTGTATTTGTCCTGGGCTTGATGCATATGTGGACAGAGATTCCCCATTTTAAAAAATACAGTTTTTATAATTCCAAGCCTCACGCGATGGGCTCTAAATTCGAACTGGTAGCTTTTTCTCCTAGTCAATATTTAGAGATTCATATGGGTCCCGGTGCAACCGTAGTTATGTTGGAACCTGTGCATACGTGGACTGAGGATTCCCTTTTCAGAAAAAACTATTTTAATAATTCCAAGTCTCACGCGATGGGCTTTAAATACAAATTGGTAGCGTTTTTTGCTGTTAAATATTTAGAGATTCATATGGGTCCTAGTGAAGCTGTATTTGTCTTGGACCCTATGCATATGTGGACCTAGATTCCCCATTTTAGAAAATACAGTTTTTATAATTCCAAGCCTCATGCGATGGGATAAAAATACGAACTGGTGGCTTTTTCTGTTGTTCAATATTTAGAGATTCATATGGGTCCCAGTGCAACCGTAGTTGTGTTGGAACCTGTGCATACGTGGACTGAGAATCCCCTTTTTAGAAAATACTGTTTTAATAAATCTAAGTCTCACACGATGGGCTCAAAATACCGACTAGTGGCTTTTTATGTTGTTCAATATTTAGAGATTCATATGGGCCCTAGTGCAGCCGTAGTTGTCCTTGACCCTATGCATATGGGAACTGAGGATCCCTTTTTCAGAAAAAACCGTTTTAATAATTCCAAGTCTTACGCGATGGGCTTTAAATACGAATTGGTAGCGTTTTTTGCTGTTAAATATTTATAGATTCATATGGGTCCTAGTGAAGTTGTATTTGTCTTGGACCCTATGCATTTGTGGACCTAGATTCCCCATTTTAGAAAATACCGTTTTTATAATTCCAAGCCTTATGCGATGGGCTATAAATACGAACTGGTGGCTTTTTCTGTTGTTCAATATTTAGAGATTCATATGGGTCGCAGTGAGCACCAATTTTTGTCCAGGTAGAAATCTTCCTTAACTAATTAATTTACTAAATAACCTTAGAGAATAAAAGCTCACATGGTCAAAAGAAAAGAGAAGGAGTTACAAAAAAATTAAATAAGTAAGCAAATAGATAATAGACAAATAGAGCTGAAGAAAATAAACAAAAATTCAGTTAGGAGTTAGTTATAGAGTTAGTTAGGCTAGGGTTAGAAATTAACTTCTATAGGGTTAAGGGACCATGGTTAAGTTAGGGGTATAAAGGGAATTTGGAGAAAAAAGGAAAGGGGGGTTTCCATTTTGGAAATTTGGCTCTCTGGAATTTTACTGGTTTTTGCTCTGATACTCCAAGTTCTCTCTCTCGCCTTTGAGAATCACTCTGAATTTCCCTGGGAGAATCCTTCTTCTGTTAGCTCTCTACTCATCCGGATTATCTCCACTTGTGAATGAAGATTTAGCTTCCATTTTTCGCCTCCTTCAACTCCTCCCGGAGTCTTTTGGTGGAATTGCAAAAGCTTCCTCCATTTTTTTTGTTGTTCTACTTCTAGGTAGGCTCACATTTTTTGTCTCTCTTATATCTCTATAGTTTTATCCTCTCTACACTATGCTTAAGCCTTAAATATGTAGAATTCATAATGAATAAAATGCCTGAATGATGTGCAATACTTGCTATGAATTCTGATTCAGTATGGTTAGCTAGGCTACATGCGTTGGTTGAGATTTAAAGTCAAAGCTTATTGATAAATCAATGAATGCTTGATATCTGTATTTGATTGTGATGGTTCAGTTCCTAAATAACATCAGGAGTGTCTTTTTGACTATAAATTCTTGAATTCTTTAGCATAGCCTATGCTTCCTTTGTGTTTTAATTAATGTTCAGACCTAGCTTCAAGTTATTCAACAGATTCTGTTATAGTAGCAGTCAACCTGTTAGAGTCAAATGTTTGTCAACACAGAAAACAAACCGAGGAGTAAATCAGTTTCATAAAATGGTACAGAACTCAGATAAAATAAAAACTGGTATGAAAAGAGGTTCTGGTCGAGGCAATAAAGAAATCTTTTAAACTTAGGAATGCTCTGAACTTAGTCCAAAACATAGGCACTGCTCAAGCTGTTAGGCAGAACCTAAATATCCTCTGTCCCACCCTTAGGACATAGCCTGCCACAATCGTCCCGGAACCAGGTTAGTGCTGTCACTGTTATAACATTATGTCAATACTCTGGGTAAGTGCAGTCCCTAGGAATAGTAGAATTGAAGTCTACCAGGCCAAGTGACGGTTGCTGCTGATATTCCAGATTTTGTATAGAAAATATTGCCTGGTAGCAGTATGGGGATTGGATTTAGGAATGCCAGTCAAGAGAGTGGCAGCAGCTCCCATTCAGGGTACGGAATGGTGATTCTAAACTGAGAGTTAGAATATAGCTTTCTGCATAAAAACAATCATTCAATGGATTTAGTCTCAAGCAATCTTAGGATGTTAAAAGACCCTTAGGCTTGTTTCTGATCATGTGGATTTCTGGAAGATTAGTTTCTTTTTTTTAGTGGAGAATTAGCTGCTCAATACATAATCAAACTATTCTGATTAGTGCAAACAAGGTGTGAAATAGAGGGTGAATTGAAAAGCAATAATTTACTGGAGCCATATCAAGATACCCTGGGTTTCATCTCTGCTATTCCTTGCCTATTGTTGTGGAAATCTGTCATGCTGATATCATTGTATCCAGTCAGTACATATCAGGGCACGAGGGATCTAAGCTAGGAGGGTCTGTAATAGCTTAAGAAGAATCCTGGGAACCAGGGAAACCAATGGAAGTACTCCTAAGTTTTCCTAATACAGGTAGGCTGGTATAGGCAGGAAACCTTCAAAAAATAAAAAATGTGAGTGCTCATTAAGGTCATAACTGCAGCCAAGCAAGCCTAAATCTCTAATTAATAGAAGCGGGCATCTCTAGGCCTTAGTTTAGCAGAATTCAGGCCTCAATTCTGGTAAATTTGTTCCAGAATCATGTTGTCCAGTGCAGCAAACAAATCTTGCTTTGGCTAGCCAGCCAGACCTTAGTTTGAACAATAAATAAACTGGTCCTTATTTAAGTATGCATTGACTTGAATTAGCATTCACAGATTGAATTGAAGCATAACCAGGTATTGAAACTGATTCAGTACAAGAAGGGAATTACCGGAGCATTATGGCACCCAGCTTTGAACATAGGGTTCTTGATCACCTCAACTAAACTTAGGACTGAATGCTTGTTTGAAATTCCATATCAGGTTAAGGAGGGTTGATACCAGGGGTAAGGAAGTGGCTAATGCAGTTAGGTTCTGATTTCTCTGTCAAGCTTTAGATTATTGCACATACCTCTCTTGATCGTGGGAAATATAGAGAACAAAACTAGGAACAATACATGATACAATAATTAGTTTCTGTTCCTTTGCCCAATTTCACCTCACCAAGTCTTATAAGCCTATCTCAATCAGGTTTAGATCAACCCTGAAGTGATAAGATCAGATTCAGCTTGCAAGTATCTTACAAAATCAGGAATACAAAATTAAGCCCCTAGCCAGCCTAAAACTCCATATGGGAGTAGTCCAATACAGATTTGCATGAGAGGCCTAGGTGGGAGCACACTGTACTACCTTGATGGGCAGATTCAGAGCCCAAGATTTCTGATTAACATAGTTTTGAATCTCCTGTGGAATCCCAAATCTGAGGTTAAGATTTTAGTTAGTACGTTAGGACAAGGCTTGGAGTGTAATAATGATCAAGGTGGATTTGAGAGCTTTAGTTCAATACATTGGTAATCCTAGTTCATGACATGGATAGATAGCTAGATCAGCACTAGTGGCAGATCCTGATTGTTGGGACACTTGGCCATTGCAGAAAATAGGTCACCCCTAGAATAGTCACAGAAACTGGTTCGCTACAACCTGCCTTTGATTGTCTAAATCATTAGGTACATAGAAAAGTCCTTGCAGTTTTCGAACCTAGCATACTAGAGAAGTTTAGGAGCATGAGTGAAGCAAAGTTATGTAGATGGATGTCTGTCATGCTGAACCAACAGGGAGGGAACCAGGTCTATAGGGTAAAGTCTAACATTCTTGTTGAGTAAATATTGATCCTGTCAACTTCAGGTCCTGTTTTAGATTAACCAGGTCAGGAGCCAATTAGGCGCATAATCAGAAGTTTAAGTCATATAAACCAAATCCAAAATCAACAATTTGGATAGTCAACCAGACTTCAATCCAATCAGTAAATAAACTTATCCTAGACGCCAGTTTGGATTTGAAATTGATTGAGCACCAAGTAAGAGTAAACTGAATAGCAGGGCTGGACACAGGTTACAAATAGCTAAATTAGAATTTAGGAGTTTGTGAATCAGAAGTTTAGGTTTCCAATCTGAGAGTTGGAGTGAAAAATAGTCCCCATCTAATATCCAGTGAAGGTGACGCTGGGTCCAATGGGAAACCAGTACCCAGCACTTGTAAAGGATTAAAGTCCACAGGGTCAGGAAGTTATAAGAAGTCTGTCACAAGTCAGGTTATACGATTACTTTTAGGCTGGATACTTCTGAGTTTGATTAAATAGAACACAGATCTTGGAAGCCTAGATGCCTAAGTCCATTCTTGGGGGTAAGAAGAGTTTATCATCAATAGGATCAAAGCCTGCAATAATGGTTGGCTAGCAGTTGAAGTAGGCTCCTTTTTTTAGCTGAGAAGGAAAATGTATGCCACTATCACAGCTGACATCAAATGGCCTGTGACAGTGAATTAGATTTGAATGGTTTGCCTTGCTCTATTTTGAATGGTTTCTTGAAGAATTGGCCCGTTTTTTTTTTTTTTTTTTTTTTCACATTAAGAATAGGGGTCAGCCTAATGCTTTGGGATAGTGAGTGAGTGGAGTCAAGAAGTAAATAACCTCAACCTATAACAAAGTAGGCAGGGACCAAGTGGCTATTCTGATCAGGAGCCAATTAGGTATATACTCAGAGGTTCCAATCACAAACCAAATCAAAATTAGCAGTCAGCTTGGTTGACCAACCAGGTTCTGATTCAGCTAGGCGCTGATATGAAATGGGAACCTTGTAGTGTAACTTGGTCTCTGCCTCTCAGGCTTGGCATAACAGTAAAAGCCTTGTAGGAGCAGGATCAAGTCCTGTCAGGCTATTTTTTTTTTTTGAAGGCTAAAATCGTCCAAAACTCTTCTAAAAAACTTTCTTCCAAAACCTTGGTTCTCACGCAATGAGCTCTAAGTGCGAACTGGTAGCATACCCTACTGTTCGACATCTAGAGAGTCATATGAGCCTAAGTGCAACCCTCGTTTGCCTTAGACTCTGTGCACATGTGGAACTGAGAGCATGTCTAAAAACAAAAATCGCTCAAAGCTCTTCTAAGAAGTTCTCTAAAACCTTGGTTCTCACGCAATGAACTCTAAGTGCAAACTGGTAGCATACCCTACTGTTTGACATTTAGAGAGTCATATGAGTCTAAGTGCAACCCTCGTTTGTCTTAGACTCTGTGCATATGTGGAACTGAGAGGATGTTTAAAGGCTAAAATCGTCCAAAATTCTTCTAAAAACTTCTTCCAAAACCTTGGTTCTCACGCAATGAACTCTAGGTGCGAACTGGTAGCATACCCTACTGTTTGACATCTAGAGAGTCATATGAGCCTAAGTGCAACCCTCGTTTGCCTTAGACTCTGTGCACATGTCGAACTGAGAGCATATCTAAAAACAAAATCGCTCAAAGCTCTTCTAAACGTCCTCTAAAACCTTGGTTCTCACGCAATGAACTCTAAGTGCGAACTGGTAGCATACCTGTTTGTTTGACATTTAGAGAGTCATATGAGTCTAAGTGCAACCCTCGTTTGTCTTAGACTCTGTGCATATGTGGAACTGAAAGCATATTTGAAAACCAAATAGCTCAAAATTCTTCTAAAAACTCTTCCAAACAACAGAACTACGTAGCCTTGAATTTCCCATTGCACCGGGGAATACGTAGGAGCAGGATCAAGTCCTGTCAGGCTATTTTCATACAAACCTATTTATTTTTATTATATTTAAGGGATCAAAAAAAAACTTGCAAAGAAAATCACACACTCGGTTTGTGGCAGTTCTTGAACGGACAAATAGGGTGCCTAACACCTTCCCTATTTGTAACCGACTCCCGAACCTAGAATTTCATCCTCAAGTTAGGGTTTTTCCAAATGTTTTCCCTTAAAATAAAATTTGGTGGCGGCTCCACATATAATTAAATTCTATTGTTAAATTTCTAGCGAGTTCGTCGTCTCGTCGGAATTACGGTTGCGACAGTTGTAGTGCAGCAATATATGTGTTAGACCCTCTGCATACGTGGACTGAGAATCCCCTTTTTAGAAAATACTATTTTAATAAATCTAAGTCTCACGCATGGGCTTTAACTACGAATAGTAGCTTTCTCTACTGTTAAATATTAAAAGATTCATATGGGTCCCAGTGAAGCTGTATTTGTCTTGGTCTCTATGCATATGTGGACAGAGATTCCCCATTTTGAAAAATACAGTTTTTATAATTCCAAGCCTCATGCGATGGGCTCTAAATTCGAACTGGTAGCTTTTTCTCCTATTCAATATTTAGAGATTCAAATGGGTCCCGGTGCAACCATATTTGTGTTGGAACACATGCATACATGGATCGATCAATCTCTTTTAGAAAATCTTGTTTTTTAATAATTCCAAGTCTCCACGTATTTGGGCTTTAAATATGAATTGGTAGCTTTTTCTGCTGTTAAATATTTAAAGATTCATGTGGATCCCAGTGAAGCTGTATTTGTCTTGGTCTCTATGCATATATGGACAGAGATTCCCCATTTTAGAAAATACAGTTTTTATAATTCCAAGCATCACGCGATCGGCTCTAAATTCGAACTGCTAGCTTTTTCTCCTATTCAATATTTAGAGATTCATATGGTTCGCAGTGCAACCGTAGTTGTTTTTGAACCTGTGCATACGTGGACTCTTAATCTCCTTTTTAGAAAATACTGTTTTAATAATTCCAAGTCTCACGCGCTGGGCTTTAACTACGAATTGGTAGATTTTTCTGCTGTTAAATATTTAAAGATTCATGTGGGTCCCAGTGAAGCTGTATTTGTCTTGGTCTCTATGCATATGTGGACAGAGATTCCTCATTTTAGAAAATACAGTTTTTATAATTCCAAGCATCACACGATCGGCTCTAAATTCGAACTGCTAGCTTTTTCTCCTATTCAATATTTAGAGATTCATATGGGTCGCAGTGCAACCGTAGTTGTGTTTGAACCTGTGCATACGTGGACTGTTAATCTCCTTTTTAGAAAATACTTTTTTAATAATTCCAAGTCTCACGCGCTGAGCTTTAACTATGAATTGGTAGCTTTTTTTCTGCTGTTAAATATTTAAAGATTCATGTGGGTCCTAGTGAAGCTGTATTTGTCTTGGTCTCTATGCATATGTGGACAGAGATTCCCCATTTTAGAAAATACAGTTTTTATAATTCCAAGCCTCACGCGATGATCTCTAAATTCGAACTGGTAGCTTTTTCTCCTATTCAATATTTAGAGATTCATATGGGTCCCGGTGCAACCGTAGTTGTGTTGGAACCTATGCATACGTGGACTGAGAATCCCCTTTTTAGAAAATACTGTTTTAATAATTCCAAGTCTCACGCGATGGGCTTTTACTACGAATTGGTAGCTTTTTCTGCTGTTAAATATTTAAAGATTCATATGGGTCCCAGTGAAGTTGTATTTGTCTTGGTCTCTATTCATATGTGGACAAAGATTCCCCATTTTTGAAAATACAGTTTTTATAATTCCAAGCCACACGTTGTCGCAACCGTAATTCCGACGAGACGACGAACTCGCTAAAATTTTTGAAAATGGATTTTATTGGTTGTGTGTGGAGTCGCCACCAAATTTTTATTAAGGGAAAAAGATTTGGAAAAACCCTAACTTGAAGATGTGATTCTAAGTTCGGGAGTCGGTTACGAGTGGGGAAGGTGTTAGGCACCCCACTCGCCTGTTCCGAAGAACGGTACCCTTAAACCGAGTGTGTGATTTCTGAAAATTGTTTGATCCCTTAGTTAACGTGAAAATAAATAGCTTGATGGAGGTTAGCTTGACAGGACTTGATCCTGCTCCTACGTATTCCCGTGCAAATGGGAAACTCAAGGCTTACGTAGTTACGGTTTCGATTGACTCATGGAAGCTTGACCTTGAAGAGTGTCTAAAGGAGTGTTTGAAAGGCACTCGAAGGCTTGACCTTCGATGCTACTCGGAAAGTAATATTCGAAAACGGCTTGATTATTTTGAAAGAGAAGGGCAATCCCTATCCACATATGCACAGGGCCCAAGACAGCTACGCTGCACTTGGACCTATACGAATCTCTAAACAACGAACAACAGAAAAATCTACCAGTTCGTGCTTAGAGCTCGTCGCGTGAGATTAAGAATCGCAAAGCAAGATCTTTATTTTGAAAATCGATGAATAAAATGAGCAAGGTTTTTATTTTGAACAAGGAAAGACAACCCTAATCCACATATGCACAAGGCCCAAGACAACTACGGCCGCACTTGGACCTATACGAATCTCTAAACAACGAACAGGCGAAAAAAGCGCCCGCCTCGTGCTTAGGAGCTCGTCGCGTGAGATTAAGAATTGCAAAACAAGATTTTTATTTTCAAAATCGATGAATAAAATGAGCAAGGTTTTTATTTTTGTAAAAAGGAAAGACAACCTTAATCCACATATGCACAAGGCCCAAGACAACTACGGCTGCACTTGGACTATACGAATCTCTAAACAACGAATGCTGGAAAAAGCTACCGGTTCGTGCTTAGAGCTGTACGCGTGAGATTAAGAATTGCAAAACAAGATTTTTATTTTTTGAAAATCGATGAATAAAATGAGCAAGGTTTTTATTTTGTAAAAAGGAGAGGCAACCCTAATCCACATATGCACAAGGCCCAAGACAACTACGGCTGCACTTGGACCTATACGAATCTCTAAACAACGAACAAAGAAAAAAAGCTACCGGTTAAATGCTTAAAGCTAAATGGCGTGAGGATTAAGAATTGCAAAACAAGATTTTTATTTTTTGAAAATAGATGAATAAAATGAGCAAGGTTTTTATTTTGTAAAAGGAGAGGCAACCCTAATCCACATATGCACAAGGCCCAAGACAGCCTACTGCACTTGGACTATGCTGATCTCAAACAACCTAAAAAGAAAAAGCTACCAATTCGTGCTTAGAGCTCGTCACGTGAGATTAAGAATCGCAAAGCAAGATCTTTATTTTGAAAATCGATGAATAAAATGAGCAAGGTTTTTATTTTAAACAAGGAAAGGCAACCCTAATCCACATATGCACAAGGCCCAAGACAACTAAATTGCACTTGGACCTATCACGAATCTCTAAACAACGAATGCAGAAAAAAGCTACCAATTGTGCATTGTGAGCTCGTCGTGAGATTAAGAATTGCAAAACGGGACTTGATTTAAAAAACAAAAATGAAATTGATTTGAATTAAATGAAATAAAAATTGGACTAGATTTAAAATAAAATAAACTTGATTTGAATTTTGGGCTTAGAATTGAAATAAACTTGACTTGATTTGAAATTAAGGAAAAATTGCGAACATGCTTTAATGAATCAAGCGATAGAAAATTTCATTTCAAATCAAAATTACAAATAATATCATTACAGAAACTAGAGAAATAAAAATAGAACAAAATAAAAAATCACCAAAATCCAGAAGATCATTTGACCAATTAAAAAACATGAAAATGAAAAATGAAGATGAAGATCAACTAGAAGCAGCACAAGATTTTAGCTTAAAATTTGAATTAAAATCTCAAATTTTTAAAAAATATTTTTGGTATATCTAAAATTAAATCAATCAATTGAATGATATGGATTATAGGAATCAAACAAAACAAGTTTGACACAAATCAATCAGAAATGGGCAAGTTATACCTGAAATCAAGCTAGCTAGGTTTAGTTTGTGCACCAGATGTTTGTCATGCCGGTAATTAGGCGATTAAAATTTCATTTCAGATCCTAATTGGAAACATAATAACATTCCAGAAATAGAAAAATAAAAGAAAAAGAAACAAAAATCACAGAAATTGGAGATCATTTGACCGACTAAAACAAAAATGAAAAACAGAGATGAAGATCAAGCTCGAGGCACACAAAGATTTGGTGCCAAAATTTGAATTCAAAATCTCAAATTTTTTAAAAATATTTTTTGGTAGATCTGAAAAGTTAAAACCGATTAATTGAAAGATATGGATCATATGAATCAAACAAAACAAGTTTTGGCAGAAATCAATTAGAAATGAGCAAGTTATGAACAATTCAAACAAGCTAGGTTCATTTGTGCACGGGATGAACATGATTCGGTAATCAGGCGATTAGAATTTTATATTTCAGATCAAATTGGACATACAATATCTACATTCCAGAAAGCATAAAAGCTAAGAGAATTCAACAAAAATCATCAAAATCGGAAATCATTTGACTGATCAAAAATGAAAACGAAAACCAGAGACGAAAAATGAGCTCGGAAATCCAAGAAGAAAGCAAAGAAACTTAAAGCGAGAATAAGTAGGATCTTTTGATTGGAAGGTGATGAAGAACTGGTTTGAAGGCAGAGAATAGAGAGTCTCTAGGTCCTTCCTTCAAAAAAATTCTGAAAAAAAAATTCCTCCTCAAATTGCTCCTCCTCTCTCATTTTGGTGAAGGATCTCTCCTTATAGAAGGAGGAGGGATTGAAGAATCCCCTTCTTATCCAATGTAGGACTTCTTTCCCACATAGGAGAATTTTCCTTTTTTCTTTCCTCTTCTTTCTTTTCTTATTTTTCTCTTTTTCTTTTCTCTTTTCTTTTTTTTCTTATTTTCTTTTTTGCTTTTCTCTTTTGGTTTTTCCTTTCATTTTATATCTTTCAAATTTCTAATAGCTTAATTTTTGTTAATTTTAACGATTGGGGGCCTCGGACATAATTGAGTGTTTACACGTGATGGGCACTAAATTCGAGACGGTAGCTTTTTCTCCTACTCAATATTTAGAGATTAATATGGGTCCGGGTGCAACGTAGTTTGTGTTCGACAGCTACGTGGGTGAGAATCCCCTTTTTAGAAAATACTGTTTTAATAAATCTAAGTCTCACACGATGGGCTCAAAATAAAGGACTAGTGGCTTTTTATGTTGTTCAATATTTAGAGATTCATATGGGCCCTAGTGCAGCCGTAGTTGTCTTTGACCCTATGCATATGGGAGCGAGGATCCCTTTTGAGAAAAACCGTTTTAACAATTCCAAGTCTCACGCGATGGGCTTTAAATACGAGATTGGTAGCGTTTTTTATTTATTTAAATATTTAGAGATTCATATGGGTCCTAGTGAAGCTGTTACTTGTCTTGGACCTATGCATATGTGGACATAGATTCCCCATTTTAGAAAATCAGTTTTATAATTCCAAGCCTCATCGATGGGATATAAATACGGCCCCGGTGGCTTTTCTATTGTTCAATATTTAGAGATTCATATGGGTCCCAGTGCGGCCATATTTTTGTTAGACCCTCTGCATACTTGGCCTGAAAATCCCCTTTTTAGAAAATACTATTTTAATAAATCTAAGTCTCACGCATGGGCTTTAACTACGAATAGTAGCATTTTCTACTGTTAAATATTAAAAGATTCATAAGGGTCCCAGTGAAGCTGTATTTGTCTTGGTCTCTATGCATATGTGGATAGAGATTCCCCATTTTAGAAAATACAGTTTTTATAATTCCAAGCCTCACGCGATAGGCTCTAAATTTGAACTGATAGCTTTCTCTCCTATTCAATATTTAGAGATTCATATGGGTCGGTGCAACCGTAGTTGTGTTGGAACTTTGTGCATACATGGGTGACAATCTCCTTTTAGAAAATCTTGTTTTTGATAATTCCAAGTTTTACTTGGCAGCTGGGCTTTAACTCACGAATTGGTAGCTTTTTAGCTGTTAAATATTTAAAGATTCATGTGGCTCCGGTGAAAGTTGTGTTGTCTTGGTCTCTATGCATATGTGAATGAGAGATTCCCCATTTTAGAAACCACAATTTTATAATTCCAAGGCATCACGCGATAGACTCTAAATTGACTAGCTTTTTCTCTATTCAATATTTAGGAATTCATATGGGTCGCAGTGCAGCCGTAGTTGTGTGTGAACGTGCATCATTAATTTGTTAATCTCCTTTTAGAAAATCTTTGTTTTCATAATTCCGGGTCTCACGCCTTTGGGCTTTAACTCTGAGGTGGTAGCTTTTAATTTGTTAAATATTTAAAGATTCATGGGTCCCAGTGAAGCATCATCTTGAGTCTTTATGCATATGTGGACGAGAGATTCTCCATTGTGAAAATACGAGTTTTATAATTCCAGCCTCACGCGATGAGTGCGTAAATTGACTGGTAAACTTTCTCTCCTATTCAATATTAGAGATTCATATGGGTTCGAGTTACTGGCAGTGGTTGTGTTAAGGTTTATTTTTATTGCATCACGTGGGCCCGAGAATCCCCCTTTTAGAAAATCTTGTTTTTAATAATTCCAAGTCTCACGCGATGGGCTTTGACTACGAATTGCTATCTTTTCTGGCATTAAATATTTAAAGATTCATATGGATCTCGGTCTGCCGTAGTTGTGTTGGAACACATTGCATACGTGGGCAGAATCCCATTTTAAGAAAATATATATTTTAATAAATCTAAGTCTCACACGACGGGCTCAAAATACGGACTAGTGGCTTTTTACGTTGTCTACAACATTTTCCAGAGATTCAGCATGGGCCCTAGTGCGGCCGTGAAAGTGTCTTTGGACCCTATCGTATGAGGCGGGGACCCCTTTTCGGAAAACCAGACTTTAATAGATTCGAAGCCCCACCGCGAAGGGGAACAAATACGGGTCGGTAGCGTTTTTGCTGTCAGCAACGTTAGCAGATTCTACATGGGTCCAAGCCAGGAAGTCTGTGTTAGTTCCTGTAGACCTCTATGCATACGTGGACCTAAGATTCACAGCAATTTAGAAAATACAGATTTTTGCAAAATTCATAAGTTCTCTCGTGCGCATGGGATATAATTCACAACCTGGTGGCTTTTTCTATTGTTCAATATTTAGAGATTCATATGGGTCCCAGTGCAGCCATATTTGTGTTAGACCCTCTGCATACGTGGACTGAGAATCCCCTTTTTAGAAAATACTGTTTTAATAAATCTAAGTCTCACGCATGGGCGTTAACTACGAATAGTAGCTTTTTCTGCTGTTAAATATTAAAAGATTCATATGGGCCCCAGTGAAGCTGTATTTGTCTTTGTCTCTATGCTTATGTGGACAGAGATTCCCCATTTCAGAAAATACAGTTTTTATAATTCCAAGCCTCAGGCGATGGGCTCTAAATTCGAAGTGGTAGCTTTTTCTCCTATTCAATATTTAGAGATTCATAAGGGTCCCGGTGCAACCGTAGTTGTCTTTGACCCTATGCATGTGTGATCCTGAAACCCCTTTTTAGGGTCGCATGAGGCTTTAAAGATTTAATAAAACTTTTTTCTGTCATTAAATATTAAAAGATTCATATGGGTCCCAGTGAAGCTGTATTTGTCTTGGTCTCTATGCATATGTGGACAGAGATTCCCCATTTTTTAAAATACAGTTTTTATCATTCCAATCCTCACCCGATGGGCTATAAATTCGAACTGGTAACTTTTTCTGATATTCAATATTTAGAGATTCATTTGGGTCCTAGTGCAACCGTAGTTGTGTTTGAACCTATGCATACGTGGACTGTTAATATCCTTTTTAGAAAATATTGTTTTAATAATTGCAAGTCTCACGCGCTGGGCTTAAACTACGAATTGGTAGCTTTCTCTCTTCATTAAATATTAAAGATCATGTGGTCCCAGTGTTCTATTTGTCTTGGTCTCTATGCATGTGTGGACAGAGATTCCCCATTTTAGAAAATACAGTTTTTATCATTCCAATCCTCACGCGATGGGATCTAAATTCGAACTGGTAGCTTTTTCTCCTATTAAATATTTAGAGATTCATTTCGGTCCTAGTGCAACCGTAGTTGTGTTTGAACCTGTGAATACGTGGACTGTTAATCTCCTTTTAGAAAAATATTTGTTTTTAATATTCCAAGTCTCACTACTGGGCTTTAACTACGAATTTGTAGCTTTTTCCACCATTAAATATTTAAAGATTCATGTGGGTCAGTGGTTTGTATTTGTCTTTATCTCTATGCATATGTGGACGGAAGATTCCGCATTTTAGAAAATACGGTTTTTATAATTCCAAGCATCACGCGATGAAATAAATTGACTGATAGCTTTTCTCCTATTCAATATTTAGAGATGCATATGGGTCCCGGTGAAACCGTAGTTGTGTTGGAACCTGTGCATACGTGGACTGAGAATCCCCTTTTTAGAAAATACTGTTTTAATAAATCTAAGTCTCACACGATGGGCTCTAAATACAGACTAGTGGCTTTTTATGTTGTTCAATATTTAGAGATTCATATGGGCCCTAGTGCAGCCGTAGTTGTCTTTGACCCTATGCATATGTGGATTAAGAATCCCCCTTTTTGAAAATACTATTTTAATAAATCTAAGTCTCACGGATGGGCTTTAACTACGAATTGGTAGCTTTTTCTACTGTTAAATATTTAAAGATTCATGTGGGTCCCAGTGAAGCTGTATTTGTCTTGGTCTCTATGCATATGTGAATGAGAGATTCTGAATTTTAGAAAATACGTTTTTATAATTCCAAGCCTCATCACATGGGCTCTAAATTTGAACTGGTAGCTTTTTTCTCCTATTCAATATTTAGAGATTCATATGGGTCCCGATTAACCTAGTTGTGTGGAACTGTGCATACGTGGACCTGAGAGAATCCCCTTTTAGAAAATACCTGTTTTAATAAATCTAAGTCTCTCACGATGGGCTCTAAATACAGAGTAGTGGCTTTTTCGGTTGTTCATTATTTAGAGATTCATATGGGTCCTAGTGCAACCGTAGTTGTCTTTGACCCTATGCATATGTGGATTGAGAATCCCCTTTTTAGAAAATACTGTTTTAATAAATCTCAGTCTCACGCATGGGCTTTAACTACAATTTGGTAACTTTTTCTATTGTTAAATATTTAAAGATACATATAGGTCCCAATGAAGTTTCCATTTGTCTTGTTCTCTATGCATATGTGGATGAGATTCCCATTTTAGACAATACAATTTTTATAATTCAAGCATCACGCAATGGGCTCTAAATCGAATCGGGTAGCTTTTTCTCTATTTCAATATTTAGAGATTCATTTGGGTCCATGTGCAGCTGTAATTGTGTTTGAATCCCCATTGCATACGTGACTTAATCCTTTTTAGAAAATACTTGTTTTAATAATTCCAAGTCTTACGTATTTGGGCTTTAACTACAATTGGTATCTTTTCTCACGTTAAATATTTAAAGATTCATGTGGGTCCCGGTGAAGTTTCGCTGATTTGGTCTTGGTCTCTATGCATATGTGGGCCAGAGATTCCCCATTTTAGAAAATACGGTTTTTATAATTCAAGCCTCACGATGGGCTCTAAATTCAATCCAGTAGCTTTTTTCCTATTAGTTATTTAGAGATTCATTTGGAGTCCCAGTCTGTGCAACTGCATTGTGGTTGAACCTATGCATACGTGGTGACTGTTCACCTCCTTTTTTAGAAAATACTTTGTTTTAATAATTCCAAGTCTCACGCCTCGGGCTTTAACTACGAATTGGTAGCTTTTTCTTGTTAAATATTTAAGATTTCATGTAGGTCCCAGTGAAGGCTGATTTGCCTTAGTCTGTCATATGTGGACTAGAGATTCCCATTTGAAAATATAGTATTTATAATTCCAATCATCATGCGATGGGCTCTAAATTCGAACTGGTAGCTTTTTCTCCTATTCAATATTTAGAGATTCATTTGGGTCCATGTGTAATCAGTAGTTGTGTTTAGTGCCATACATTAATCGTTAATCTCCTTTTTTAGAAATCTTGTTTTAATAATTCCATGTCTCACACGGCTTCGTAACTACGAATTGGTAGCTTTTTCTCATTAAATATTTAAAAAAAAAAAAGTCATGTGGGTCCCAGCTAAAGATTTATCGTATTTGTCTTGGTCTCTATGTATATGTGGACAGAGATCCCCCATTTTAGAAAATACTGATTTTATAATTCCAAGCCTCACGGCGACGGGCTCAAATTCCAACCGGTAAACTTTGTCTCTATTCAATATTTAGAGATTCATGGTCCTGCAACCAGAAGTTGTGTTGAACCCGTGCATACGTGGACCCAGAATCCCCTTTAGAAAATATTTGTTTTAATAAATCTAAGTCTCACACGATGTCTCTTCCACTTTGGCCAACATGAGTTCACCTGGTACTAGCAAATTTTTATCGGGGAATTTCCCATCTCGCAGGAGCTTTCCAAAGAAATAGCAAACAGCCACATTAAAGGCGCTTGGGATGATTTTAGGCGCGTATTCCTTTGGCTATATAATCGTGTGGTTTGGAAATTTAAAAGCCGATTTCCTCCATGGAATTCTCCGATCGAATGGCGAGAGAAGTTTCATGTTATACCTTTTCTTGTTGGAGGGGCGGCTCAGTCTCGTTGAACTACCAAAGAAAAAGGGTAAACCAATGATCATGACATTGTAGGTGCTTGCGATGGGCGGATGCGACTTCCCTCAGTTGGTTTAGGGCATATGGCAGCCCGTCATAATCCCCCTGCTCTAAATACAAACTAGTGGCTTTTTATGTTGTTTAATGTTTAGATATTCATGCAGACTAGTGTAGTAGTTGTCTTTAAATGCATATATGGATTGAGTCCCCTTTGTAGAAAATACCGTTTTTAATAAAATCTAGGTCTCACGCATGGGCTTTAACTACGAAATGGTAGCTTTTTTTATAACATTAAATATTTAAAGATTCATATGGGTCAGTGGTATATTTGTCTTGGTCTCTAAACATATGTGAGCAGAGATTCCCATTTAGAAAATAAAGTTTTTATAATTCCAAGCCTCACACGATAGGCTATAAGAATTCGAATCCTGTGGCTTTTTCTCCTATTCAATATTTAGAGATGCATATGGGTCCTCAAGCAACCATAGTCAGGTTGGAACTCAATGTAAATACGTGACCCGACAACTCCTTTTAGAAAATACGGTTTAATAATTCCAAGTCTTCTGTATTTGGGCTTTAACTCTACGAATTGGTAGCTTTTTCTGCTGTTAAATATTTAAAGATTCATGTGGGTCCCAGTGAAGCTGTATTTGTCTTGGTCTCTATGCATATGTGGATAGAGATTCCCCATTTCAGAAAATATAGTTTTTATTATTCCAAGCCTCACGCGATGGGCTCTAAATTCGAACTGGTAGCTTTTTCTCCTATTCAATATTTAGAGATTCATATGGGTCTCGGTACAACGGTAGTTGTGTTGGAACCTGTGCATACATGGACTGAGAATCCCCTTTTTGGAAAATACTATTTTAATAAATCTAAGCCTCACGCGATGGGCCCTTAATATGAACTGGTTTCTTTTTCTGCTATTCAATATTTAGAGATTCATATGGGTCCCAGTGCAACCGTAATTGTGTTGGACCCTGTGCATGCTTGGACTAAGAGTCCCCTTTCTTGAAAATACGGTTTTAATAAATCTAAGTCTCATGCGATGACTATAAATACGAACTGGTGGCTTTTTCTGTTGTTCAATATTTAGAGATTCATATGGGTCCCAGTGCAGCCATAGTTGTCTTAGACCCTATGCATAAATGGACTGAGACTCCCCTTTTCAGAAAATACCGTTTTAATAATTCCAAGTCTCACGCGATGGCTCTCCACGAACTAGTGCTTCTTTTTTCTCTGTTCAATATTTTTAGAGATTCATAGACTCTGAAATGTCGTTGAGTAGTTGTCTTTGACCCTATGCATATGTGGATTGAGAATCCCCTTTTTAGAAAATGCTGTTTTAATAATTCCAAGTCTCACGCGATGGGCTCTAAATACAAACTGGTAGTTTTTTCTGTTGTTCAATATTTAGATATTCATTTGGGTCCCATTGCAGCCATAGTTGTCTCGGCCCCTTTGCATATGGGAACTGAGGATCCCGTTTTTAGAAAAAACCGTTTTAATAATTCCAAGTCTCACGCGATGGGCTTTAACTACGAATTGGTAGCTTTTTCTGCCGTTAATTATTTAGAGATTCATATAGGTCCTGGTGAAGCTGTATTTATCTTTGACCCTATGCATATGTGGACTGAGATTCCCCATTTTAGAAAATACGGATTTTATAATTCCAACCCTCACACGATGGGCTCTTAATTCCAACTGGTAGCTTTTTCTGTTGTTCAATATTTAGAGATTCATATGGGCGCTAGTGCAACAGCAGTTGTCTTGGACCCTATGCATATGTGGATTGAGAATCCCCTTTTTAGAAAATGCCGTTTTAATAATTCCAAGTCTCACGCGATGGGCTCTGAATACGAACTGGAAGCTTTTTCTTCTATTCAATATTTCCAGATTCATATGGGTCCCAGTGAAACCGTAGTTGTGTTGGACCCTATGCATACGTGGACTGAGAATCCCCTTTTTAGCAAAATCCTGTTTTAATAAATCTAAGTCTTACGCGATGGGCTTTAAATAAGAACTAGTGGCTTTTTCTGCTATTCAATATTTAGAGATTCATATAGGTCCCAGTGCAATCGTAGTTGTGTTGGACCCTGTGCATACGTGGACTGAGAATCCCTTTTTTAGAAAACACTATTTTAATAATTCTAAGCTTCACGCGATGGGCTCTAAATACAGACTGGTAGCTTTTTCTGTTGTTCAATATTTAGATATTCATTTGGATCCCATTGCAGTCGTAGTTGTGTCGGACCCTTTGCATATGGGGACTGAGGATCCCCTTTTTATAAATACCGTTTTAATAATTCCAAGACTCACGCGATAGGCTTTAAATACGAATTGGTAGCTTTTTCTGTTGTTAAAGATTTTAAGATTCATATGGGTCCCAGTGAAGCTGTATTTGTCTTGGACCGTATGCATATGTGGACTTAGAATCCCCTTTTAGGAAAATATCGTTTTAATAATTCCAAGTCTCACGCGATGGGCTTTAAATACGAACTGATAGGTTTTACTGCTATTCAATATTTAGACATTCACATGGGTCCCAGTGAAACCGTAGTTGTGATGGACCCTGTGCATACGTGGACTGAGAATCCCCATTTTAGAAAATACTATTTTAATAATTCTAAGCCTCACGGGATGGGCTCTTAATACGAACTGATAGCTTTTTTTGTTGTTCAATATTTAGATATTCATTTGGGTCCCATTGCAGCCGTAGTTGTATCGGACCCTTTGCATGTGGGGACTGAGGATCCCTTTTTACAATACTATTTAATAATTCCAAGTCTCACGCGTTGGGCTCACATAATACGAGGCGCGGCTTTTTGTTGTTCAATATTTAGAGATTCACATGGGTCCTAGTGCAGCCGTTGGTATCTTGACCCTGTGCATATGTTGACTGAGAATCCCCTTTTTAGAGGATACTAGTTTAATAAATCTAAGTCTCACGCGATACGAACTGGTAGCCTTTTCTGTTGTTTAATATTTAGATATTCATTTGGGTCCCATTAGGCCGTAGTTGTCTCGGACCCTTTGCATATGGGGACTAAGGATCACCTTTTTAGAAAATGTTGTTTTAATAATTCCAAGTCTCACGCGATGGGCTTTAAATACGAATTGGTAGTTTTTTCTACTATTAAAGATTTAGAGATTCATATGGGTCGCAGTGAAACTGTATTTGTCTTGGACCCTATGCATATGTGGACTGAGTTTCCCTTTTTAGAAAATACAGTATTTATAATTCCAGGGCTCACGCGATGGGCTCTAAATACGAACTGGTAGCTTTTTCTGCTATTCAATATTTAGAGATTCATATGGGTCCCAGTGCAACCGTAGTTGTGTTCGACCTTGTGCATACGTGGACTGAGAATCCGCTTTTTAGAAAAGACTATTTTAATAATTCTAAGCCCAACGGGATGGACTCTAAATACGAACTGGTAGCTTTTTCTGGTTTTCAATATGTAGAGATTCATAAGGGTCCCAACACTGCAGCTCGTAGTTGTCTGGGACTCTGCATACGGACCCAGAGTCACCTTTTTGAGAATACCATTTTAATAATCAAGTCTCACGCGATGGGCTTTAAATACGAACAAGTGGCTTTTTCTATTTTTCAATATTTAGATTCATATTGGTCCCAGTGCAGCCGTATCTGTGTTGGACTCTGTGCATGGATTGAGAATCCCCTTTTTAGAAAATACTGTTTAAATGAATCTAAGTCTCGTACGATGGGCTGTAAATACGAACTGGTGGCTTTTTCTGTTGATTGATATTTAGAGATTCATATGGGTCCAGTGCAACCGAAGTTGTGTTGGACCCTGTGCATACATGGACTAAGAAACCTCCCTTTTAGACAATACTATTTAAATAAATCTAAGTCTCTACGCGATAGTGGCTTTGCTCTAAATACGAATTGGTAAATTTTTTTTTGTTGTTCAATATTGAGAGATTCGTATAGTCAAACACAAGTTGTGTTGGACCCTGGCATACATGGACTGAGAATCCCCTTTTTAGAGAATACGATTTTAAAAATTCCAAGTCTCACGTGATGGGCTGTAAATATGAACTGGTGGCTTTTTCTGTTGTTCAAAATTTAGAGATTCATTTGGGTCATAGATCAGCCGTAATTGTCTTGGACCCTATGCATATGTGGACTTAGAATCCCCTATTAAGAAAATATCATTTTAATAATTCTAAGTCTCACGCGATGGGCTCTAAGTACGAGTTGGTGACTTTTTCTGTTGTTCAAGATTTAGAGATTCATATGGGTCCTAGTGCAGCCCTAGGTATCTTGGACCCTGTTCATATGTGGACTGAGAATCCCCTTTTTAGAGAATATATTTTTAATAAATCTAAGTCTCACGCGTTCCGCTCTGATTACGAAATGGTAGTTTTTTCTGCTGTTCAGTATTTACAGATTCATAGGGGTCCCAGTGCAGCCGTCGGTATCTTGCACCCTGTGCATATGTGGACTAAGAATCCCCTTTTTCGAGAAGACTTTTAATAAATCTAAGCCTCACGCGATGGGCTCTAAATACGAACTGGTGGCTTTTTCAATTGTTCAATATTTAGAGATTCATATGTGCCCCAGTGCAGCGGCAGTTGTCTTGGACCCTATGCATATGTGGAATAAGAATCCCCTTTTTAGGAAATGTCGTTTTAATAATTCCAAGTCTCACGTGATGGGCACTAAATACGAACTGGTAGCTTTTTCTGTTGTTCAATATTTAGAGATTCATATAGGTTCTAAAGGCAGCCCGAGTTGTCATGGACTCCGATAATGGTGACCGAGATCCCCTTTTTGGAAAAAGATTCATTTTTATAAATCCATGTCTCACGCGATGGGCCCTAAATATGAACTGGTTGCTTTTCTGCTATTCGATATTTATAGATTCATATGGGTCCCAATGCAACCGTAATTGTGTTGGACCCTGTGCATACTTGGACTAAGAGTCCCCTTTCTTGAAAATACGGTTTTAATAAATGTAAGTCTCACGCGAAGAGCTATAAATACGAACTGGTGGCTTTTTCTGTTGTTCAATATTTAGAGATTCATATGGGTCCCAGTGGAGCCATAGTTGTCTTAGACCCTATGCTTATATGGACTGAGAATCCCCTTTTCAGAAAATACCGTTTTAATAATTCCAAGTCTCACGTGATGGGCTCTAAATACGAACTAGTAGCTTTTTCTGCTGTTCAATATTTAGAGATTCATATGGGTCCTAGTGCAGCCGTAGGTATCTTGGACCCTGTTCATATGTGGACTGAGAATCACCTTTTTCGAGAATACCGTTGTAACAATTCCAAGTCTCACGCGATGGGCTCTGAATACGAACATTAGCTTTTTTCTGCTGTTCAATATTTAGAGATTCATATGGGTCCTAGTGCAGCCATAGGTATCGTGGACCCTGTTCATATGTGTACTGAGAATCCCCTTTTTCAAGAATACCGTTTTATCAATTCCAAGTCTCACTCGATGGGCTCTAAATATGAACTGGTAGCTTTTTCTGTTGTTCACTGTTTATAGATTCATATGTGTCCCAGTGCAGCCGTAATTGTCTTGGAGCCTGTGCTTGTGTGGACAGAGAATCTCCTTATTAGAAAATACTGTATTAATAATTCTAAGCCTCACGGGATTGGCTTTAAATACGAACTGGTAGCTTTTTCTATCGTTCAATATTTAGATATTCATTTTGGTCCCTTTACAGCTGTAGTTGTCTCGGACCATTTGCATGTGGGGACTGAGGATCCCCTTTTTAGAAAATACCGTTTTAATAATTCCAAGTCTCACACGATGGACTTTAAATACGATTTGGTAGCTTTTTCTGCTGTTAAATATTTCGAGATTCATATAGGTCCAACTGAAGCTGTATTTGTCCTTGACCCTATGCATAGGTGGACTAAGATTACCCTTTTTAGAAAATACCGTTTTTATAATTCCTAGCCTCACGCAATGGGCTGTAAATAAGAAGTGTAGCTTTTTCCGTTGTTCAATATTTAGAGATTCATATGGGTCCCAATGCAACCGTAGTTGTGTTGGACCCTGTGCATACGTGGACTTAGAATCCCCTTTTTTGACAATATTGTTTTAATAAATATCAAGTCTGATGGGCCCTAAAACGCAATCCGCTCCGTTAAATATTTAGAGATGACGGTGGCTTTTTTCGACTCGTGCATACAATAATTTTAGAAATTCATAAATAAATCCCAAGTCAGCCGAAGTTGTGTTGGACCCTGTGCAAAGATGGATTGAGAATCCCCTTTTTAGAAAATACCGTTTTAATAATTCCAAGTCTCACGCGATGGGCTCTAAATAAGAACTATTAGCTTTTTCCGCTGTTCAATATTTAGAAATTCATAAAGGTCCTGCAACTGTAGTATTCTGGACCCTGTTCATACATGGATTGAGAATCCTTTTTAGAAAATACCGTTTAAATAATCTAAGTTCACGCAATAGGCTCTAAATACGAACAAAGTAGCTTTTTCTATTGTTCAATATTTTGAGATTCATATGTGTCCCAAGGGGCTCATGTAGTTTTCTTGACCCGCTACACACGGACAGAGAATCTCCTTCTTAGAAAATACTATTTTAATAATTCTATGCCTCACGGGATGGGCTTTAAATACAAACTGGTAGCTTTTTCTGTTGTTCAATATTTAGATATTCGTTTGGGGCCCTTTGCAGCCGTAGTTGTCTCGGACCCTTTGCATGTGGGGACTGAGGATCCCCTTTTTAGAAAATACCGTTTTAATAATTCAAAGTCTCACGCGATGGACTTTAAATACGAATTGGTAGCTTTTTCTGCTGTTCAATAGTTAGACATTCATATGGGTCCCAGTGCAGCCGTAGGTATGTTTGACCCCATGCATTTCTGGACTGAGAATTCCCTTTTTAGACAATACCATTTTAGGAATTCTAAGTCTCACGCGATGGGCTCTTAATACGAATTGGTAGCTTTTTCTGTTGTTCAATATTTAGAGATTCATATGGGTCCTAGTGCAGCCAAAGTTGTGTTGGACCCTGTGCATACATGGACTAAGAATCCCCTTTTTACAAAATACTGTTTACATAAATCTACGTCTCACGCGATGGGCTCTAAATACGAACTGGTGGCTTTTTCTGTTGTTCAATATTTAGAGATTCATATGGGATAGAGATCCCCTTTTTAGAAAATACTGTTTAAATAAATTTCAGTCTCACACGATGGGCTCTAAATACGAAATGGTGGCTTTTTCTGTAGTTTAATATTTAGAGATTCATATGGGTCCTAGTGCAGCCGTGGTTGTGTTGGACCCTGTGCATACGTGGACTCACAATCCCCTTTTTTGACAATACTGTTAAATATAAGTCTCACGCGATGCGTTCTAAATACGAACTGGTGGCTTTTTCTATTGTTCAATATTTAGACATTCATATGGGTCCCAATGTAGTTGTAGTTGTCTTGGACCCTATGCACATGTGGACTGAGAATCCCCTTTTTAGAAAATATCGTTTTATCAATTCAAGGTCTCAAGTGATGGGCTCTAAACACGAACTAGTAGCTTTTTCAGCTGTTCAATAGTTAGAGATTCATATGGGTCCCAGTGCAACCGTAGGTATCTTTGACCCCATGCATTTTTGGACTGAGAATCCCCTTTTTAGAGAATATCGTTTTAAAAATTCCAAGTCTCACGCGATGGGCTCTAAACACGAATTGGTAGCTTTTTCTGTTGTTCAATATTTAGAGATTCATATGGGTCCGAGTGCAGCCGAAGTTCTGTTGGACCCTGTGCATACATGGACTGAGAATCCCCTTTTTAAAAAATACTGTTTACATAAATCTACGTCTCACGCGATGAGCTCTAAATACGAACTGGTGGCTTTTTCTGTTGTTCAATATTTAGAGATTCATATGGGTCCCAGTGCAGCTGTAGTTGTCTTGGACCCTATGCATATGTGGACTTAGAACCCCCTTTTAAGAAAATATTATTTTAATAATTCCAAGTCTCACGCGATGGGCACTAAATACAAACTGGTAGCTTTTTCTGTTGTTCAATATTTAGAGATTCATGTGGGTCCTAGTATAGCCGTAGGTATCTTGGACCCTATTCATATGTGGACTGAGAATCCCCTTTTTAGAGAATACTGTTTTAATAAATCTAAGTCTCACGCGTTGGGCTCTGAATACGAACTGGTAGTTTTTTCAGCTCTTCAATATTTAGAGATTGATAGGGGTCCCAGTGCAGTCGTCGGTATCTAGGACCTTGTGCATATGTGGACTGACAATCCCCTTTTTAGAGAATACTATTTTCATAAATCTAAGTCTCACGCGATGGGCACTAAGTACGAACTGGTATCTTTTTCTGCTGTTCAATATTTAGAGATTCATGTGGGTCCTAGTACAGCCGTAGGTATCTTGGACCCCGGGCATACATGGACTCGAGAATCCCCTTTTAGAAAATATCATTTAATAAATCTAAGTCTCACGAGTTGAGCTCTGAATACGAACTGGTAGTTTTTTCAGCTGTTCAATATTTAGAGATTCATAGGGGTCCCAGGGCAGCCGTCGGTATCAGGACCCTATACATATGTGGACTAAGAATCCCCTTTTTAGAGGATACTATTTTAATAAATCTAAGTCTCACGCGATGGGCTCTAATACGAACCGGTGGCTTTTTTTGTTGTTCAATATTTAGAGATTCATAAGGGTCCTAGTGCAGCCGTAGTTGTCTTGGACCCTATGCATATGTGGACTTAGAACCCCCTTTTAAGAAAATATCATTTTAATAATTCCAAGTCTCACGCGATGGGCACTATATACAAACTGGTAGCTTTTTCTGTTGTTCAATATTTAGAGATTCATGTGGGTCCTAGTACCGTAGCCCGTAGGTTGGACCCCGTGCATACGCGACCGACAATCTCCTTTTAGAGAATACTGTTTTAATAAATCTAAGTCTCACGCGTTGGGCTCTAACTACGAACTAGGTAGGCTTTTTTCAATTTGTTCAATATTTTGAGATTCATGGGTCCCAGCTCCGTAGTTGTGTTGGACCGGTATACGTGACCGAGAATCCCCTTTTCAGAAAATACCATTTTCAAATAATTCTAAGTCTCACGCAAAGATGGGCCGAATACTGAACCGTGGATTTTTTTCAACTCAATATTTAGAGATTCATGGGTCCCAAAGGCAAGCCGTAGTTGCCTTGGACCCTATGCATATGTGGACTTAGAATCCACTTTGATGAAAATATCGTTTTAATAATTCCAAGTCTCACACGATCAACTCTAAATACGAACTGGTAGCTTTTTCTGCTGTTCAATATTTAGAGATTCATATGGGTCCCAGTGCAGCCGTAGGTATCTTGGACCCTGTGCATATGTGGACTTAGAATCCCCTTTTTCGAGAATACTGTTTTAATAAATCTAAGTCTCATGCGAAGTGCTCTAAAAATGAACTGGTGGCTCTTTCTGTTGTTCAATATTTAGAGATTCATGTGGGCCCCAGTGGAGCTGTAGTTGTCTTGGACCCTATGTATATGTGGATTGAGAATCCCCTTTTTAGAAAATGCCGTTTCAATAATTCCAAGTCTCACGCGATTGGCTCTAAATACAAGCTCGTAGCTTTTTCAGGTATTCAATATTTAGAGATTCATATGGTCCCAAATCGTAGCCATAGTTATGTTGGACCCTCGTGCATACATGGATCGGGAATCCCCTTTTTAGAAAATACTTTTTTAATAATTCCAAGTCTCACGCGATAGGCTGAAGATACAAACTAGTAGCTTTTACAACTGTTGAATATTTAGAGATTCATATTGGTCCCAATGCAGCCGTAGGTATGTTGGACCCCGTGCATATGTGGACTTAGAATCCCTATTTTACAGAATACCGTTTTAATAGTTCACAGTCTTACGCGATGGGCTCTTAATACGAACTGGTAGATTTTTCTGTTGTTCAATATTTAGAGATTCATATGGGTCTCAATGCAACTTCAGTTGTTGTGGGACCCCGTGCATGCCCGACCGAGAATCCCCTTTTAAAAATATCTTGTTTAATAAGTCCAAGTCTCACGCGATGTGTTCCAAATACGAACTGGTAGCTTTTTTTGTTGTTCAATATTTAGATATTCATATGGGTCCTAGTGTAGCCGTAGTTTTCTTGGACCCGAGGCATATGTGGACCGAGCATCCCTTTTTAGAAAATACTGTCTTTATAAATTCAAGTCTCACGCGATAGGCTCTAAATATGAACTGGTGGTTTTTCTGCTATTCAATATCTAGGGATTCATATGGGTCCCAATGCAGCCGTAGTTGTGTTGGAGCCTGTGCATTCTTGGACTAAGAATCACCTTTTTAGAGAATACAGTTTTAATAATTCCTAGTCTCACGTGAAGGGCTCTAAATACGAACTGGTAGCTTTTTCAGTTGTTCAATATTTAGATATTCATATAGGTCCCAGTGTAGCCGTAGTTGTCATGGACCCGAGGCAAATGTGGACTGAGCATCCCCTTTTCAGAAAATACCGTTTTTATAAATCCAAGTGTCACGCGATAGGCTTTAAATATGAACTGGTAGCTTTTTCTGCTATTCAATATTTACAGATTCATATGGGTCCCAATGCAGCCGTAGTTGTGTTGGAGCCTGTGCATACCTGGACTAAGAATCCCTTTTTTAGAAAATACGATTTTAATAAAACTAAGTCTCACGCGATTGGACACTAAATAGAACCGGCTATTTTTCTATATTCAATATTTAGACATTCATATGGGTCCTAGTGCAGCCGTAGTTGTCTTGGACCGTATGCATATGTGGACTAAGAATCCCCTTTTTAGAAAATACCGTTTTAGAAATTCAAGGTCTCACGGGATGGGCTCTAAATACGAACTAGTAGCTTTTTCAACTGTTCAATATTTAGATATTGATACGGATCCTAGTGCAGCCGTAGTTTTCTTGGACCCGAGGCATATGTGCACCGAGCAACCCCTATTTAGAAAATACCGTTTTTATAAATCCAAGTCTCACGTGATAGGCTCTAAATATGAACTGGTAGCTTTTTCTGCTATTCAATATTTAGAGATTCACATGGTTCCCAATGCAACCGTAGTTGTGTTGGAGCCTGTGCATACTTGGACTAAGAATCCCTTTTTTAGAAAATACTATTTAAAAATTTCTAAGTCTCACGCGATGGGCTCTAAATACGAAGTTGTCTTGGACCCTATGCTTATGTGGACTGAGAATCCCCTTTTTAGAAAATACTGTTTTAATAATTCAAGGACTTACGCGATGGGCTCTTAATTCGAACTAGAAGCTTTTTCAGCTATGCAATATTTAGAGATTCAATGGGTCCTAGTGCAGCCGTCGGTATCTTGGACCCCGTGCATTTGTGGACTGAGAATCCCCTTTTTAGATAATACCGTTTTAATAAGTCCAAGTCTCAAGCGATGGGCTCTAAATACGATCTGGTAGTTTTTTCTGTTGTTCAATATTAAGAGATTCATATGGGTCCCAGTGCAGCGGTAGTTGTGTTGGACCCTGTGCATATGTGGACTGAGAATCCCCTTTTTAGAAAATATGGTTTTAATAATTTGAAGTCTCACGCGATGGGTTCTAAATAGAAATTGGTAGCTTTTTGAGGGTTAAATATTTAGAGATTCATATGGTTCCAGTGCAGCCGTAGTAGTGTTGGACCCTGTGTATATGTGGATTGAGAATCCCCTTTTTAGAAAATACTGTTTAAATAAATCTAAGTCTCACGCATTGGGCTGTGAATACGAGCTGGTGGCTTTTTTTGTTGTTCAATATATAGAGATTCATGTGGGTCCCAGTGCAGCCATAGGTATCTCTGACCCTGTGCATATGTGGATTGAGAATCCCCTTATTAGAGAATACCATTTTAGTAGTTCCATGTCTCATGCGGTGGGCTCTAAATATGAACTGGTAGGTTTTTCTGTTGTTCAATATTTAGAGATTCATATGGGTCCCATTGCAGCCGTAGTTGTGTCGGACCCTGTGCATACATTGACTGACAATCTCATTTTTAGAAAATACTGTTTAAATAATCTAAGTCGCACGCGATGGGCTCTAAATACGAACAGGTGGCTTTTTTTGTTGTTCAATATTTGGAGATTCATATGGTCCCGGTGCAACCGTAGTTATGTTGGACCGTATGCATCAGTAGACTGAGAATCCGCTTTTTAGAAAATATCGTTTTAATAATTTCAAGTCTCACGCGATGAGCTCTAAATACAAACTGGTAGCTTTTTCAACTGTTAAATATTTAGAGATTCATATGGGTCCCAGTGCAGCAGTTGTGTTGGACCCTGTGCATACGTGGACTGAGAATCCCCTTTTTAGAAAATACTGTTTAAATAAATCTAAGTCTCACGCCTTGGGCTGTGAATACGAGCTGGTGGCCTTTTTTGTTGTTCAATATTTAGAGATTCATGTCGGTCCCAGTGCAGCCGTAGGTAGCTCTGACCCTCTGCATATGTGGATTGAGAATCCCCTTTTTCGAGAATACCGTTTTAATAGTTCCACGTCTCACGCGATGGGCTCTAAATATGAACTGGTAGTTTTTTCTGTTGTTCAATATTTAGAGATTCATATGGGTCCCAGTGCAGCCGTAGTTGTGTTGGACCCTGTGCATATGTGACTGACAATCTCCTTTTTAGAAAATACTGTTTAAATAAATCTAAGTCTCACGCGATGGGCTCTAACTACGAACTGGTGGCTTTTTTTGTTGTTCAATATTTTGAGATTCATATGGGTCCCAGTGCAGCCGTAGTTGTGTTGGACCCTGTGTATACACGGACTGAGAATCCCCTTTTAGAAAATACCATTTTCATAATTCGATGTCTCACGCGATAGGATATTAATACGAGGTAGTAGTTTTTCAGCAGTTCAATATTTTGAGATTCATATAGGTCCCAGTGCAGTCGTAGCTGTGTTGGACCCTATGCATACATGGACTGACAATCTACTTTTTAGAAAACACTGTTTAAATAAATCTATGTCTCGCGCGATGGGCTTTAAATACGAACAGGTGGCTTTTTTGTTGTTCAATATTTAGAGATTCAAATGGGTCCCAGTGCAGCCGTAGTTGTGTTGGACCCTGTGCATACGGACTGAGAATCCCCTTTTAGAAAATACCATTTTCATAATTCGATGTCTCACGCGATAGGATTTGAATACGAACTAGTAGCTTTTTCAGCTGTTCAATATTTAGAGATTCATGTGGGTCCCAGTGCAGCCGTAGGTATCTTGGACCCTGTGCATATGTGGACTGAGAATCCCCTTTTTAGAGAATACCGTTTTAATAATTCCAAGTCCTGCGATTGACACTAAATACGAACAGGTTGCTTTTTTGTTCAATATTTAGAGATTCATATTGGTCCCAATGCCGTAGTCGTGTTGACCCCCCGGTGCATCCGTGGACTGAGAATCCCCTTTTTAGAAAATATCATTTTAATAATTTCAAGTCTCACGCGATGAGCTCTAAATACAAACTGGTAGCTTTTTCAACTGTTAAATATTTAGAGATTCATATGGGTCCCAGTGCAGCCGTAGTTGTGTTGGACCCTGTGCATACGTGGACTGAGAATCCCCTTTTTAGAAAATACTGTTTAAATAAATCTAAGTCTCACGCATTGGGCTGTGAATACGAGCTGGTGGCTTTTTTTGTTGTTCAATATTTAGAGATTCATGTGGGTCCCACTACAGCCGGTTGTGTTGGACCCTGTGCATACGTGGACTGAGAATCCCCTTTTTCGACAATACCGTTTTAATAGTTCCAAGTCTCACGCTATGGGCTCTAAATATGAACTAGTAGCTTTTTCTGTTGTTCAATATTTAGAGATTCATATGGGTCCCTGTGAAGCCGTAGTTGTGTTGGACCCTGTGCATACGTGGACTGACAATCTCCTTTTAGAAAATACTGTTTAAATAAATCTAAGTCTCACGCGATGGGCTCTAAATACGAACTAGTGGCTTTTTTTGTTGTTCAATATTTTGAGATTCATATGGGTCCCAGTGCAGCCGAGGTATCTTGGACCCGTGTTCATATGAGGACTGAGAATCCCCTTAGAAATATATTTTTAATAAATCTAAGTTCACGCAGAAAATACGAACTAGGTAGTTTTTTCTCGTCTCAATATTTGGAGATTCATATGGTCCCAAAGGCAACCGTAGTTGTGTTGGACCCCCAGCATACATGACCGAGAATCCGCTTTTTAGAAAATATCGTTTTAATAATTCCAAGTCTCACGCGATGGGCTCTAAATACAAACTGGTGGCTTTTTCAATTGTTCAATATTTAGAGATTCATATGGGTCCCAGTGCAGCCGTAGTTGTGTTGGACCCTGTGCATACATGGACTGAGAATCCCCTTTTAGAAAATACTGTTTAAATAAATCTAAGTCTCACGCGATGGGCTCTAAATACGAACTGGTGGCTTTTTTTGTTGTTCAATATTTAGAGATTCATGTGGTTCCCAGTGCAGCCGTAGTTGTCTTGGACCCTGTGCATATGTGGACTAAGAATCCCTTTTTAGAGAATACCGTTTAATAAATCCATGTCTCACGCGATGGGCTCTAAATATGAACTGGTAGCTTTTTCTGCTGTTCAATATTTAGAGATTCATATGGGTCCCAAGTGATGCCGTAGCCGTGTTGGACCCCGTGCATACGCTGGACCGAGAATCCCTTTTAGAAAACTATTTTAAATAAATCTAAGTCTCACGCGATGAGCCCTAAATATGAACTGGTTGCTTTTTCTGCTGTTCAATATTTAGAGATTCATATGGGTCCCAGTGCAGCCGTAGTTGTCTTGGACCCTGTGCATATGTGGACTAAGAATCCCCTTTTAGAAAATACCGTTTTAATAATTCCAAGTCTCACGCGATGGATCCGAATACGAAATAGTAGCCTTTTTCACTGCTCAATATTTAGAGATTCATATGGGTCCAAGTGCAAATCCGCAGTTGTGTTGACCCCGTGCATACATGACCGAGAATCACCTTTTTCGAGAATACCGTTGTAACAATTCCAAGTCTCACACGATGGGCTCTAAATAAGAACTATTAGCTTTTTCTGCTATTCAATATTTAGAGATTCATATGGGTCCTAGTGCAGCCATAGGTATCTTGGACCCTGTTCATATGTGTACTGAGAATCCCCTTTTTCGAGAATACCGTTTTAACAATTCCAAGTCTCACGCGATGGGCTCTAAATATGAACTGGTAGCTTTTTCTGTTGTTCAATATTTAGAGATTCACATCTATCCCAGTGCAGCCATCATTGTCTTGGAGCCTGTGCTTGTGTGGACAGAGAATCTCCTTATTAGAAAATACTGTTTTAATAATTCTAAGCCTCATGGGATCGGCTTTAAATACGAACTCGTAGCTTTTTCTGTTGTTCAATATTTAGATATTCATTTGGGTCCCTTTGCAGCTGTAGTTGTCTCAGACCATTTGCATGTGGGGACTGAGGATCCCCTTTTTAGAAAATACCGTTTTAATAATTCCAAGTCTCACGCGATAGACTTTAAATACGATTTGGTAGCTTTTTCTGTTGTTAAATATTTCGAGATTCATATAGGTCCAAGAGAAGCAGTATTTGTCCTTGACCGTATGCATAGGTGGACTAGATTGATGTGGGCCATAGTGGAGTCGTAGTTGTCCTGTGACACTATGCATATGTGGATTGAGAATCCCTTTTTAGAAAATTCCATCCTAATAATTCTAAGTCTCACGCGATTGGCTCTAAATACGAGCTCGCAGCTTTTTCAGGTGTTCAATATTTAGAGATTTATATGGGTCCCAATGCAGCCATAGTTGTCTTGGACCCTGTGTATACGCGGACTAAGAATCCCCTTTTTAGGCAATACCATTTTAATAATTCCAAGTCTTATGCGATAGGCTCTAGATACGAACTAGTAGCTTTTTCAGCTGTTCAATATTTAAAGATTCATATGGGTCCTAGTGCAGCCGTAGGTATATGTGGACTTAGAATCCCCTTTTTAGAGAATACCGTTTTAATAGTTCCAAGTCTCACGCGATGGGCTCTTAATATGAACTACTAGCTTTTTCTGTTGTTCAATATTTAGAGATTCGTATGGATCCCAATGCATCCGTAGGGTTGTTGGAGCCCAGGCATACTTGGGACTAAGAATCCCTTTTTAGAAAATACTATTTTAAAATTTCTAAGTCTTACGCGATGGGCTCTAAATACGAACTGGTGGCTTTTTTGGTTATTTAATCTTTAAAGATTCCTCCAATGCTTAGAGTTGTGGACCTAAGAGAATCCCCTTTTAGAAAATACTGCTTTAATAATTCCTAGTCTCACGCGATGGGCTCTTAATTCCGAACTAGAAGCTTTTTCTATTGTTCAATATTTAGAGATTCAATGGGTCCTAGTGCAAACTCGTAGTTGTCTTGGACCCTATGCATATTGGACTGAGTATCCCCTTTTTAGAAAATGCCGTTTTAATAATTCCAAGTCTCACGCGATGGGCTCTAAATACGAACTGATAGCTTTTTTTGCTATTCAATATTTAGAGATTCATATAGGTCCCAGTGCAACCGTAGTCGTGTTGGACGCTGTGCAAACGTGGACTAAAAATCCCCTTTTTAGAAAATACTATTTTAATAAAACAAAGTCTCACGCGATGGGCTCAAAATAGAAACGGGTGGCTATTTCTATATTCAATATTTAGACATTCATATGGGTCCATCGTGCAAACAGAGTAGTGTTGGGACTTATGTATGTGGATCGAGAATCCCTTTTAGAAAATACCGTTTTAGAAATCAAGGTCTCACGTGATGGGCTCTAATACGAAATTGGCTTTTTCATCTGTTCAATAGTTAGAGATGCATATGGGTCCCAGTGCAGCAGTTGGTTTATTTGATCCTGTGCATTTGTTGATTTAGAATCCCCTTTTTTAAGAATACTGTTTTAAGAATTCCAAGTCTCACGCAATGGGCTCTAAATACGAACTGGTAGCTTTTTCTGTTGTTCAATATTTAGAGATTCATATGTGTCCCAATGCAAACTGCAGAGTTGTGCTCTGGAACCCGTGCATCCGTGGACTAAGAATCCCTTTTTAGAAAATACATTTTAAAATTTCTAAGTCTCACGCGATGGGCTCTAAATACGAACTGGTAGCTTTTTTTGACCCAATATTTGGAGATTCATATGGAAGTGCAACCGTAGTCAAGTTGACCGTACGCATACGTGGACCGAGAATCCGCTTTAGAAAAATACGTTTTAATAATTTCAAGTCTCACGCGATGGGCTCTAAATACAAACTCAGTCGCTTTTTCAATCGTTAAATATTTAGAGATTCATTTGGGTCCATTGCATCCGTGTATGCATCTTGACCCCGTGCATTTGTGGACCGAGAATCCCTTTTAGAGAATACCGTTTTTAATAATTCCAACACTCACACGATAGGCTTTAAATACGAGCCGGTAGCTTTTTCGTCTTCAATATTTAGGGATTCATATGGTCCCAAAGGCAACCGTAGGTAGCTCGGACCCTATGCATATGTGGATCGAGAATCCCTTTTCGAGAATACCGGTTTAATAATTCCAAACCTTACCCGATGGACTCTAAATACGAACCGGTAGTTTTTTCGCTATTCAATATTTAGAGATTCATATGAGTCCCAGTGAGAAGCGTAGCTTTTTTGGACCGTGTGCATACGCGACCGAGAATTCCTTTTTAAAATACTGTTTTAATAAATCTAAGTCTCACGCGATGGGCTCCAAATACTAACCGTTCAGATTTTTTTTTGTTCAATATTTTGAGATTCATATGGGTCCAAGTGTGCAGGCATAGTCTCTTGACCCGTGCATACACTGACCTAGAATCCCCTTTTTAGAAAATACCGTTTTAATAATTCCATGTCTCACGATGGGCTCCAAATACGAGGTAGCTCATAGCGCTGAATTTTTGAGATTCATATAGGGTCCTCAATATTTCTTGACCCTAGAATCCCGACAATCTTTTAGAAAATACATTTTAATAAATCCATGTCTCACACAATGTCGCTTCTAAATACAAACTGCAGCTTTTTTCTATTCTTCAATATTTAGAGATTCAAATGGGTCCCGTGCAGCCAGGATCTTGGACGCCGTGTACATATGTGGAGTGAGAATCCTTTTAGAAAATACCATTTTCATAATTCGATGTCTCACGCGATGGGATTTGAATACGAACTAGTAGCTTTTTCAACTGTTCAATATTTAGAGATTCGTGTGGGTCCCAGTGCAGCCGTAGGAATCTTGGACCCTGTGCATATGTGGACTGAGAATTCCCTTTTTAGAGAATACCGTTTTAATAATTCCAAGTCCCAAGCATTGGACACTAAATACGAACTGGTCGCTTTTTCTGTTGTTCAATATTAAGAGATTCATATGGGTCCTGCAATTTAGCCCATAGTTGTCGTTGACCCTCGGCATGTATGTGTGACTGAGAACCCCTTTTTAGAAAATACCGTTTTTATAATTTCAAGCTCACGTGATGGGCTCTAAATACAAACTGGTAGCTTTTTCCACTGTTAAATATTTAGAGATGCATATGGGTCCCAATGCAGCCGTAGTTTTGTTGGACCCTGTGCATACGTGGATTGAGAATCCCCTTTTTAGAAAATACTATTTAAATAAATCTAAGTCTCACGCATTGGCCTGTGAATACGAGCTGGTGGCTATTTTTGTTGTTCAATATTTAGAGATTCATTTGGGTCCAAATCCAAAGCGCGTATTTATCTCTCGACCAATCTATGCAGACTGGACTTGAGAATCCGTTTTTTAGAAAATAGTGATTTTAGTAATTCCAGCGTCTCGCATATGGTCTCTAAATATGAACCGGTAGAATCTCTCCTTCAATATTTAGAGATTCATAAAGGGTCCCAAAGGTAGAGTTGTGTTGAACCCTGTGCATACATGGACTGACAATCTCCTTTTTAGAAAATATTGTTTAAATAAACTAAGTCTCACGCGATAGGCTCTAAATACGAACAGGTGGCTTTTTTTGTTGTTCAATATTTTGAGATTCATAAATCCTGAAAAGTCAAAAGGTACTAGTTCGTGGTTGGACCCACGAGACATAGAATTGGAATGGTATTTTAGAAAAGAGAATCCCCTTTTAGAAAATACCATTTTTTGTTGTTCAATATTTGGAGATTCATATGGTCCCAGTGCAACCGTAGTTGTGTTGGACCGTATGCATCAGTAGACTGAGAATCCGCTTTTTAGAAAATATCGTTTTAATAATTTCAAGTCTTACGCGATGAGCTCTAAATACAAACTGGTAGCTTTTTCAACTGTTAAATATTTAGAGATTCATATGGAAGTCATGGAGTTGTTGACCCAATGCATACGTCACCGAGAATCCCCTTATTAAAAATATTTTTTAAATAAATCTAAGTCTCACACCCAAACAACTGGAAATACGAGCCGGTGGCCTTTTTTGTAAATATTTAGAAAAAGATTCATATATTTAGAGCCCATCAGTGAGACTTGGAACTATTAAAACGTATTTTCCGAAATCCCCTTTTTCGAGAATTATGTTTTCACAAAGACCAACTCTCACGCGATGGACCTCTAAATATGAATCTAGTAGTTTTTAGATCGATTTGAAAAGTGTTCAATATTTAGAGATTCATTGTGTCCTAAAATGATTTTCTAGTTGAGGAAATCCCCACATGCATAGGGTCGAACACAACTACAATCCGTTTAGAAAATATCATTTTTAAAAAATCTACACGTCTCACGCGATCGTCTAGACTACGAACTAGTGGCTTTTTGTTTTCAATATTTTGACATTGCATATGGGTCCAAGACAACCGTACGTTGTGTTGGACGTGGACACATATGAGAATCCCCTTTAGAAAATACCATTTAAAAGCTACAAGTCTGTCTCACGCAATGGGATCCGAATACGAATTAAAACGGTTTTTCTAAAAAGAGGATTCTCAATATTTGGAGATTCATAAGGTCCTAACACAACTACGTAGGTTGTGTGGACCCATTGCATATGTGGACTCTCAATCTCCTTTTAGAAATACCGAGAAACTACCAATCTAAGTCTCACGTGATGGGCTCTAACTACGAAACGGTGGCTTTTTGTTGTTCTTTAGAGATTCATATGGGTCCAACACAACTACGTGCCGAGTTGGATTGGACCATATGAATCTGGACTAGAATCCCTTTTAAGAAAATACTGTTTAAATAAATCTAAGTCTCGTATGGGGCCCATCGCAGACTTGGAATTTTTTGTACTATTCAATATTTAGAGATTCATAGGGGTCCACATATGCACGGTAGTCCAAGATACCTACTCCTGTGCATATGTGGATTGAATCTCCTTTTTGAATACTGTTTTCTGTTTTCTAGTTCGTAAGTCTCATCGATGAGACTCTAAATACGAACGGTGGCTTTTTCTATTATTCAATATTAACACATGCACAAAAACCAAGACAACTACGTAGCACCGGGACACATATGAATCTCTTGACCGCAATCCCCTCTTTTAGAGAATACCATTGTTAAAATTCCAAGTCTCAAAAGGGCTTTTCTAAATACATATGGTAGCTTTTCCAGATATTCAATATTTAGGGACCCATATGAATCTCTAAATATTGAACAAAGGTTGTAGTTCGTATTTATAGCCCGTATCGTGGAGACGAGAATTATTAAAACAGTATTTTCTTAAAAGGAGAATATCTCACGCCATATGGATAAGGTCCAAACAACTAGCAATCGGTAGCTTTTTCTATTGTTCAATATTTAGAAATTCATATATGTCTACCAGCCTCGTAGTTGTCTTGACCGTGCGAGACTTGGAATGTTAAAACGGAGTAACTTCTTTAAAAGGGGATTTCATAATTCACATTTCATGGGGGGACCGAGACACCTACGGCTGCATTGGGATTCATATGAATCTCTAAATATGTAACAACTTTTAAAAGCTACTAGTTTGTATTTGTAGCCCATCGTGCGAGACCCTCGAATTATTAAAACTAGCTATTTTCTTCAAAGGATTTAGAGTTTGCATAGGGTCCAAGAAAACGCACGGTAGGACTCGGACCCATATGAATCTCTAAATATTGAACAATAGAAAAGTCAATGAGTTCATATTTAGAGCCATAAATCGCGAATACTTAGATTTATTAAAACCGTATTTTTAATATTTAGAGATTCTTGGGTCCCAAGTAGCCGTAGTTGGTCCAACACAACTACGATCATATGTGGACCATACGAATCTCTAGATATTAGAAAATAAATGTTTTAATAATTTAGAGCGATCGCATGAGAGTTGGAACTATTAAAACGAATCCGTAGCTTATAGTCGATTCAATATTTAGATATTAATGGGATCTAAGGTACCTATCTTGGATCGCATTTGTGACCGGATGAATCTCTAAATTTAGGGGAATAAGCTTTAAGAATTCGTATTTAGATCCCACGCGATGGGCCTAGAATTATGAACCGGTAGCTTTTTATGCTATTCAATTTTAGACATGCATGGATGGGTCCTACACAACTTCAATCGGTGGTCGACCTTTGCATACTTGGACTATGAATTCCCTTTTTGGAAAATAATATTTTAATAATTCTGAGCCTCACGCGATGGGCTCTAAATACGAACTAGTAGCTTTTTCTGCTGTTAAATATTTAGAGATTTATGCATGGGTCCAAGATACCCATTGACGGGACCCTATGCATATGTGGGTCAAGAATCCCCATTTTGAAAAAAACCGTTTTTATAGAGCCCAAGCTCACACGATTTGTTAAGAACCGATAGCTTTTTAAAAGGATTTGAATATTTAGAGATGCATATGGGTCCTAGGACAAAGGAAGGTTCTTGGAAACCAACATGAATGACTAAATATTGAACAATAGAAAAGCCACCAGTTTTAAATAAATCTAAGTCTCACGCGTGAGACATGGATTTAAAAAATAGCTTTTTCCTCGTTGTTCAATAATTAGAGATCCATATGGGTCGCAGTGCAGTCGTAGTGCACCGGGACCCATATGCATATGTAAATAGAATCTCCTTCTTAAAACCGCTTTATAATTCCAAGTCTCACACGCGTGAGACTACGAACTCGTTAATTTTTCACGGTATCAAAAAGGCGATTCATATGGGTCCCAATGCAGTCATAGGTATCTTGGACCCCGTCCATATGTGGATTGAGAATCCCCTTTTTAGAGAATACCATTTTAATAGTTCCAATCCTGTGATGGGCTCTAAACTACGAAAACGGTAGTTTTTTGTTGTTCAATATTTAGAGATTCTTAGGTCCGCATAGCAGCGTCCAGAGATCTTGGACCCATATGTGTGGACTGAGCATCCCCATTTTAGAAAATACCGTTTTTATAAATCCAAGTCTCGCGCTATGGGCTCTAAATATGACCTTGGATTCTTTAAAACGGCATTCAATAATTAGACATTCATAATGGGCATCAGGGTCCAAGACTGCCGATGGGACCCTAGGACATATGTAGATCTCGAAATATTTTTAGAAAATACTAGTTAAAGACTCAAGGTCTCACGATGGGCTCCTGAACTATTAAAACTAGTATTTTTTTAGCGTTTTCAATATTTAGAGATTCATATGGGGTCCTGGGGCCGCACTCCGGGAGGGTATCTCTGACGCCGCATATTTATGGACTCGAGAATCCTCTTTAGAGAATAATGAGACTTTGAAGAATTCCAAGTTCTAAAAAAAGGATTCTTAATACGAACTAGTAACTTTTTTCAACACAACTATTTAGAGATTCATATGGCTCCCATACGAGCCTAATATCAGATAGGCATCTTTGACCCCGGTATATTTGTGGCTCCAAGTCTCACACGGTGGGCTCTAAATACAAACTCGTGGCTTTTTCAGCTGTTCAATAATTAGAGATTCATATGGGTCCCATTGCAGCCGTAGTTATCTTGGATCCTATGCAGATGGGGACTAGATCCTTTTTAGAAAAGGCGCTTTAATATTCCAAGTCTCACGCGATGATTAAATAATGGCTCCATACTTTTTCTCGTTGTTGTTAAATATTTCGAGATTCACATAGGTCCAAGACAAGCTGTATTTGTCCTTGACCCTATGCATAGGTGGACTAAGTATCACGTATTTTAGAAAAACTCGTGGTTTTTCAACTGCTCAATATTTAGAGATTCATGGGTCCAAGTGCGTCAGCCTATCTTGGATCCTTGTGCACGTGTGGACTGAGAATCCCCTTTTTAGAGAATCTCATTTTAATAGTTCCAAGTCTCATATGATGGGCTCTAAATATGAACTGGTATCTTTTTGTGTTGTTTAATATTTAGAGATTCATGTGGGTCCTAGTGCAGCCGTAGTTGTGTTGGACCCTGTGCATACTTGGACGAAGAATCCCCTTTTTAGGAAATACAATTTTAATAAATCAAAGTCTCACGCGATGGGCTCTAAATACGAACTGGTGGCTTTTTCTGTTGTTGAATATTTAGAGATTCATATGGGTCCCAGTGCAGCCGTAGTTTTCTTGTACCCTATGCATACATGGACTGAGAATCCCCTTTTTAGAAAATACCGTTTTAATAATTCAAGGTCTCACGCGATGGGCTCTAAATACAAACTAGTATCTTCTTCAGTTTTTAAATATTTAGAGATTCATATAAGTCATAGTGCAGTCGTAGGTATCTCGAACCCTGTGAAAATGTGGACTGAGAATCCCCTTTTTAGAGAATACCGTTTTAACAATTCCAAGTCTCACACGATGGGCTCTAAATACGAACTGGTAGCTTTTTCTATTGTTCAATATTTAGAGATTCATATGGTCCCACCAAGGCCGTAGTTTTGTTGGATCTCATCCATACGTGGATTGAGAATCCCCTTTTAGAAAATACATTTTTAAATAAATCTAAGTTCCCGCCGATGGGCTCTCAATACGACTAGGTGGCTTTTTCTAATGTTTAATATTTAGAAATTCATATAAGTCCTAAATACAGTTGGCACAAGTATCTGGACCCCATGAATATGTGGACCGAGAATCCCCGTTTTGAAAAATACCGCTTTAATAATTCCAAGTCTCACGCGATGGGCTCTAAATACGAACTAGTAGCTTTTTCAGCTCTTCAATATTTAGAGATTCATCTCAAGGTCCCACTAGCAGCAAGTTTGTATCTTGGACCCCTAAGAAGGCGTGGACCGAGAATCCTTTCTTTTTTTAAAGAATACCTTTTTAATAGTTCCAACTCTCACACGATGGGCTCTAAATATGAACTGGTAGTTTTTTATACTATTCAATATTTAGAGATTCATATGGGTCTCAGTGCAGCCATAGTTGTTTTGGACCGTGTGCATACGTGGACTAAGAATCCCCTTTTTAGAAAATACTGTTTAAATAAATCTGCGTCTCACGCGATGGGCTCTAGTTACAAACTGGTGGCTTTTTCTGTTGTTCAAAATTTAGAGAATCATATGGGTCCAAGTGCAGCCGTAGTTGTCCTTGACCTGGTGCATGTGTGGACTGAGCATCCTGTTTTTAGAAAATACCATTTTGATAAATCCAAGTCATGCGCGATGGACTCTAAATATGAACTGGTAGCTTTTTCTGCTATTCAATATTTAGACATTCATATGGGTCCTAATGCAGCCGTAGTTGTGTTGGACCCTGTGCATACATGGACTGAGAATCTCCTTTTTAGAAAATACTATTTAAATAAATCTATGTCTTACGCGATGGGCTTTAAATACGAACTGGTGGTTTTTTATGTTTTTCAATATTTAGAGATTCATATGGGTCCCAGTATAGCCGTAGTTGTGATGGACCCTGTGCATACGTGGATTGAGAATCCCGTTTTAGAAAACGCCGTTTTAATAATTCTAAGTCTTCCACGATGGGCTCTAAATACGAATTGGTAGCTTTTCTGCTATTCAATATTTAGCGATTCATATGGATCGCAGTGCAGTCGTAGGTATCTTGGACACCGTGGATGTGTGGACTGCGAATCCTCTTTTTAGGGAATGCCATTTTAAGAAATAGAAATGTCACGCGAAGGGCTCTAAATACGAACTGGTAGCTTTTTCGGTTGTTCAATATTTAGAGATTCATATGGGTCCCAGTGCAGCCGTAGGTATCTTGGACACCGTGCATGTGTGGACTGCGAATCCCCTTTTTAGAGAATGTCGTTTTAAGAATTCCAAGTCTCACGCGATGGGCATAAAATACGAACTGGTAGCTTTTTCTGTTGTTCAATATTTAGAGATTCATTTGGGTCCAAGTGCAGCCGTAGTTGTCTTGGACCTGGTGCATGTGTGGACTAAGCATCCCGTTTTTAAAAAAATACCGTTTTTATAAATCCAAGTCACGCTCAATGTGCTCCCAATATGAACTGGTAGCTTTTTCTGCTATTCAATATTTAGACATTAATATGAGTCCCAGTGCAGCCGTAGTTGTGTTGGACCCTGTGCATACTTGGACTAAGAATTTCCTTTTTAGAAAATACGGTTTTCATAAATCTAAGTCTCACGCGATGGGCTCTAAATACGAACTGGTGGCTATTTTAGGTTTTCAATATTTAGAGATTCATATGGGTCCCAGTGCACCCATAGTTGTGTTGGACCCTATGCATATGTGGACTGAGAATCCCCTTTTCAGAAAATACTACTTTAATAACTCTAAGCCTCACGCGATGGGCTCTAAATACGAACTGGTAGCTTTTTCTGCTCTTCAATATTTAGATATTCATTTGGGGACCATTGTAGTCGTAGTTGTCTCGGACCCTATGCATATGGGGACTGAGGATCCCCATTTTAGAAAATACCATGTTAATAATTCCAAGTCTCACGCGATGGGCTTTAAATACGAATTGGTAGCTTTTTCTGCTGTTAAATATTTAGAAATTAATATGGGTCCCAGTGAAGCTGTATTTTTCTTAGATCCTATGCATATGTGGACTGGGAATCCCCATTTTAGAAAATACCATTTTTATAATACCAAGTCTCCCACGATGGGCTCTAAAAACAAACTCGTTACTTTTTCAGTTGTTCAACATCTAGAGATTCATATGGGTCCCAGTGCAGCAGTAGGTATCTTAGAACCTGTGAATGTGTGGACTAATAATCCCATTTTTGGAAAATACCGTTTTAATAATTCCAAGCCTCACACGATGGGCTCTAAATACGAACTCGTAGCTTTTTCAGCTATTCATTATTTTGTGATTCATATGGGTCGCAGTGCAGTCGTAGGTATCTTGGACACCGTGCATATATTAACTGCGAATCCCCTTTTTAGAGAATACTGTTTTAATAGTTCCAAGTCTCACGTGATGGGGTCTGAATACGAACTGGTAGCTTTTTCAGTTGTTCAATATTTATAGATTCACATGGGTCCTAGTTGTACTGGTAGTTTTCTCGACCCGGCAGACACATGACTCGGAGCATCCCCTGTTTTTGAAAGGGTCATCGTTATTTATAAACCATGTTCCCGATGGGCTCTTAATATGAACACGTAGCTTTTCTGCCATTTAGCAAATAGTTGTCTCTGGTGCGCCGTAGTTGTCTTGGACCCTAAGGCATGGATTGAGAATCCCCCTATAGAAAGCCATCGTTTTAAAGACTCAAGGTCTCACGCGATGGGCACTAAATACGAACTAGTAGCTTTTTCAGCTGTTCAATATTTAGAGATTCATATGTGTCCCAGTGCAGCCGTAGATATCTGGACCCCGTGCATATGTGGACTGAGAATCCCCTTTTTAGAGAATACTGTTTTAATAGTTCCAAGTGTCACGCGATGGGCTCTAAATACAACTGGTAGCTTTTTCTGCTGTTCAATATTTAGAGATTCAGATGGGTCCCAGTGCAGCCGTAGTTGTGCTGGACCCTTTGCATACTTGGACTAAGAATTCCCTTTTTGGAAAATACTATTTTAATAATTTTAAGCCTCAAGCGATGGGCTCTAAATACAAACTGGTATCTTTTTCTGCTGTTCAATATTCAGAGATTCATATGGGTCGCAGTGCAGCCGTAGTTGTGTTGGACCCCGTGCATACATGGACTAAGAATCCCTTTTTTGGAAAATTCCCTTTTAATAATTCTAAGTCTCACGCGATCGGCATTAAATACGAACTGGTAGCTTTTTCTGTTGTTCAATCTTTAGATATTCATTTGGGTCCCATTGCAGCCGTAGTTGCCTCGGACCCTATGCATATGGGGACTGAGGATCCCCTTTTTAGCAAATACCGTTTTAATTAATCCAACTCTCACACGATGGGCTTTAAATACGAATTGGTAGCTTTTTCTACTATTAAATATTTAGAGATTCATATGGGTCCCATTGAAGCGGGATTTGTCTTGGACCCTATGCATATATGGATTGAGAATCCCCATTTTAGAAAATACCATTTATATAATTTCAAGCCTCACACGGTGGGCTCCAAATAAGAACTGATAGCTTTTTCTACTATTCAATATTTAGAGATTCATATGGGTCATAGTGCAGCCGTAGTTGTCTCGGACCCTATGCATATGGGGACTGAGGATCCCCTTTTTAGAAAATACCGTTTTAATAATTCCAAGTCTCACGTGATGGGCTTTAAATACGAATTGGTAGCCTTTTCTGCTATTCAATATTTAGAGATTCATATGGGTCCCAGTGCAGCCACAGTTGGGTAGGACCATGTGCATACTTAGACTAAGAATCCCCTTTTTAGCAAATAAGGTTATAATAAATCGAAGTCTCACGCAATGGGCTCGAAATACGAACTGGTGGCTTTTTCTGTTGTTCAATATTTAGAGATTCATATGAGTCCAGTGCAGCCGTAGTTGGCTTGGACCCTATACATATGTGGACTGAAAATTCCCTTTTTAGAAAATACCGTTTTAATAATTCCAAGTCTTACGCGATTGGCTCTAAATACGAACTAGTTGCCTTTTCAACTGTTCAATATTTAGAGATTCATATGGGTCCCATTGCAATTATAGCACATGGACCCCAGGTATATGTGGACCTGAGAATCCCCTTTTGCTGCACACTGCTTAATAGTTCCAAGTCTCACTTACGGGCTCTAAATACGAACCGATAGATTTTTCTATTTTTTCAATATTTATAGATTCAGCATGGGTCCTAAGTAAGTGTTCTAGCTTGTCCTCTGGGAGCCGATGCAGTGGACCGAGCGTCCCCTTTTGAAAAATACCATTTTTATAAATCTCGGGCCATGCAGAGGCTCGAAATATGAACTGTAGCTTTTTCTCATTGCTCAATATTTGTAGATTCATATTGGTCTAAATGAGTTTGTGTCAGAAATGAATGCATACATGGACTGAGAATCTCGTTTTTAGAAAATACCGTTTTAATAATTAAAACTCTCACGCGATGGGCTCTAAATACGAACTGGTAGCTTTTTCTATTGTTCAATATTTAGATATTCATATGGGTCTCAATGTAGTCGTAGTTGCGTTGGACCCTGCGGTACATGGACTAAGAATTCCCTTTTTAGAAAATACTGTTTAAATAAATTTATGTGTCACGTGATGGGCTCTAAATACGAATTGGTGGCTTTTTCTGTTGTTCAATATTTAGAGATTCATATGGGTCCCAGTGCAGCCGTAGTTGTCTTGGACCCTATGCATATGTGGACTTAGAAGCCCCTTTGAAGAAAATATCGCTTTAATAATTCCACGTGTCAAGCGATGGGCTCTAAATACGAACTAGAAACTTATTCTATTGTTCAATATTTAGCCATTCAGATGGATCCCAGTGCAGCCGTAGGTATCTTGGACTCTGTGTAAATGTGGACTGAGAATCCTCATTTTAGAGAATAGTGTTTTAATAAATCTAAGCCTCACGCGATGGGCTCTAAATACGAACTAGTGGCTTTTCTTATTGTTCAAAATTTAGAGATTCATACTTTTGTCCCAAATGTTAGCCATTCCCGGGGACCCTGCGGACTCCAGAATCCCCTTTGAAGAAAATATCGCTTTAATAATTCCACGTGTCACACGATGGGCTCTAAATACGAACTAGTAACATTTTCATCTGTTCAATATTTAGGCATTCATATGGGTCCCAGCAGCCGTAGGTATCTTTGACTCCGTGCATATGTGGACTGAGAATCCTCATTTTAGAGAATAGTGTTTTAATAAATCTATGTCTCACGCGATGGGCTCTAAATACGAACTCGTGGCTTTTTCTATTATTCAAAATTTAGTGATTCATATGGGTCCCAGTGCAGCTGTAGTTGTCTTGGACCCTATGCATATGTGGAGTGAGAATCCCCTTTATAGAAAATACCGTTTTAATAATTCAAGGTCTCACGTGATGGGCTCTAGATACGAACTGGTAGCTTTTTCAGTTGTTCAATAGTTAGGGATTCATCTGGGTCCCAGTGCAACCATAGGTATCTTGGACCCCGTGCATTTGTGGACTGAGAATCCCCTTTTTAGAGAATACCGTTTTAAGAATTCCAAGTCTCACGCGATGGGCTCTAAATACGAATGTGTAGGTTTTTTGTTGTTTAATATTTAGTGATTCATATGGGTCCCAGTGCAGCCGAAGTTGTGTTGGACCTTGTGCATACGTGGACTGAGAATCCCCTTTTTAGAAAATACTTTTTAAAGAAATCTAAGTCTCACGCGATGGGCTATAAATACGAACTGGCATCTTTTTCTGTTGTTCAATATTTAGTGATTCATATGGGTCCCAGTGTAGCCGTATTTGTCTTTGACCCTATGCATATGTGGACTGACAATCCACCTGTTGTCTATCGACTACGCCTTTCGGCCTGATCTTAGTCCCTGACTCACCCTCCGTGGACGAGCCTTGCGGAGGAACCCTTAGGTTTTTGAGGCATTGATTCTCACCGACGTTTGCGTTACTTCGTTACGTCTCGTCTCGCTCATTCACCATCGTCACATGGTCCTTCCTCTAAGGCGGAACGCTCCCCTACCGATTCATTTTTACATCCCACAGCTTTGGCAGATCGCTTAGCCTCGTTCATCTTCGGCGCAAGAGCGCTCGATCAAGTGAGAGCTATTACGCACTCTTTCTTGACGGTGGTCGTTTCCTAGGCAAACCTCCCGTCGCTCTCGCACTCCACCTCCTTTATCATCGAGCGGTCATTTAGGGGCCTTAGCTGTGATCCTGTTAAAGTTTCTCACGATCAGCTTGATCCCCCATCGTCTCACCGGGTTGACTCTCGACCCTTGTTATTTTGAGGTCATATCTAGGTGATCAGAGTTTGCCTCGATTTGGCACCGCTCTCGGGCCCGCACCGTTATAGTCTAATAAGAGAGCACTCATCTTGGGGTGGGCTTACTACTTAGATGCTTCAGCAGCTATCCGCTCCGGCACAGCAGGCTGCCACATTGCCATCAGGCGCACTTGATAACGGCACACTGGAGTGCATCGCCCTTCCCTAGTCCTCACCATACAGAGGAAAGGATCCTCTCCTCAATGCTCTAACGCTTCCAACATCGGATATGGACCGAATCGTCTCACGACGTTCCGAACCTGTACCACACGTGCCAGACGGTTGATGGGCTGAACATTGCCCAACCACAGGAACATCTGCAGCCCCAAGTGTGGCAGAAGAGCCGACGTCGAGTGCGCAAACGCTTTCCTGCCGACGTGAGCTCCTTGTGAGGAAGATCAGCCTGTTAAATCCCTCGAGTAACTTTTATCCGTTCGAGCGACGGCCTTCCACTCGGCACCGTCGTGATCACTAAGGCCGACTCTCGGTCCCTTCGTCAGACAGGATGGGGTCTTGCGACTCGGGCTCCCTTCTCGCTCTCTCGCACGCGAGAGCCAACCTCCGTCCGGCCCGAGGAACACACACGTATCACGTTGCTTTTTGGGAGGCCTACGCCTCCATAGAACCCGTCCATCAAAGACTGTCCCTTGGCCCGTAAGTCCCAGGCACAAGGTTAAGAGAATTCTAACTCTTCCAGACCGGTATCTACTCAGATGGCTCTGGCCTCCCCCGGAAGGAGTGCACTCTTCGCCCTCACACCCTAAGCTACGTAGGAAAACCCACAGCCAATCCTAGAGAACAAAGGGAAGCTTCATAGAGCTCCTTCATGTCCGTGCTGGGTAGTCCGGATCATCTTCACAGTGTACAAGTCTATTTCACCGAGCCTCTCGAGACAAAGGCTCGCATCGTTACGCCTTTTCGCGCGGCTTGAACTTACCCGACAAGGAATTTCGCTACCTTAGGACAGCGATAGCTACGTCGCCTTTTTTGAAAATTAACTGCTTTAATAATTCCAAGTCTCATGCGATGGGCTCTAAATACGAACTCTGCAGTTTTTTCTCGTTGTTCAATATTTACGTATCTCATATGTCCTGGTCACCCGTAGCTTGTCTCTGGGACCCTATCAATGTGTTCATGGAGAATCCCCTTTTTAGAAAATACCATTTTTAAAATTCCAAGTCTCACGCAATGGGCTCTAAATACGTACTGGTAGCTTTTTCAGTTATTCAATATTTAGAGATTCATGAGTCCCGGTGCAGCCGTAGTTGTCTTGGACAACATGCATTTGTGGACTGAAAATCCCCTTTTTAGACAATACCGTCTTAATAATTTAAGCTCTCACGCGATGGGCTCTAAATACAAACTAGTAGCTTTTTCAGCTCTTTAATATTTTAAGAGATTCACATTATCTAGTAAATGAGTTGTCTTGGACCCTATGCATTTTGTGGGACTTAACTTTCTATTTAGACAATACCATCTTAATAATTTAACCTCTCATCCGATGGGCCCTAAATACGAACTAGTAACTTTTTCTGTTGTTCAATATTTAGAGATTCATATGGATCCCAGTGCAGCCGTAGGTATACGTGGACTGAGAATCCCTTTTTTAGAAAATACTGTTTAAATAAATCTATGTCTCACGCGATGGGCTCTAATACGAACTGGTGGCTTTTTTTGTTGTTCAATATTAAGAGATTCATATGGGTCCCAGTCCAGTCGTAGTTGTCTTTGACCCTATGCATATGTGGACTGAGAATCCCCTTTTTTGAAAATACCATTTTAATAAGTCCAAGTCTCACGCGATGGGTTCTAAATACGAACTCGTAGCTTTTTCAGCTGTTCTATATTTTAAGATTCATATAGGTCCCAGTGCAGCCGTAGTTGTCTTGGACCCCATGCATTTGTGGACTGAGAATCCCCTTTTTAGACAATACCATCTTACTAATTTAAGCTGTCATGCGATGGGCTCTAAACATGAACTAGTAGCTTTTATTGCTGTTCAATATTTAGAGATTCATATGGATCCAGTGCAGCCGTAGATATACGTGGACTGAGAATCCCCTTTTTAGAAAATACTGTTTAAATAAATCTATGTCTCACGCGATGAGCTCTACATACGAACTGGTGGCTTTTTCTGTTGTTCAATATTTAGAGATTCGTATAGGTCCTAGTCCAGTCGTAGTTGTCTATGACCCTATGCTTATGTGGACTGAGAATCCCCTTTTTTGAAAATACCATTTTAATAAGTCCAAGTCTCACGCGATGGGCTCTAAATTCGAACTAGTAGCTTTTTCAGCTGTTCAATATTTAGAGATTCATATAGGTCCCAGTGCAGCTGTAGGTATCTTGGACTCTGTGCATATGTGGACTGAGAATCCTCATTTTAGAGAATAGTGTTTTAATAAATTTAAGTCTCACGCGATGGGCTCTAAATACGAACTCGTGGCTTTTTCTATTGTTCAAAATTTAGAGATTCATATGGGTCCCAGTGCGTCAGTAGTTGTCTTGGACCCTATGCATATGTGGACTGAGAATCCCCTTTATAGAAAATACCGTTTTAATAATTCAAGGTCTCACGTGATGGGCTCTAAATACGAACCAGTAGCTTTTTCAGCTGTTCAATAGTTAGAGATTTATCTGGGTCCTAGTGCAGCCATGGGTATCTTGGACCCCTTCTTAGAGAATACCGTTTTAACAATTCCAGGTCTCAAGCGATGGGTTGTAAATACGTACTGGTAGTTTTTTCTGTTGTTCAATATTTACAGATTCATATGTGTCCCAGTTCAGCCGTAGTTGTCTTGGACCCTGTAAATGTGTTGATGGAGAATCCCCTTTTTAGAAAATACCATTTTTAAAATTCCAAGTCTCACGCGATGGCCTCTAAATATGAATTGGTAGCTTTTTCTACTATTCAATATTTAGAGATTCATATGGGTCCCAGTGCAACCGTAGTTGTCTTGGACCGCATGCATTTGTGGACTAAAAATCCCCTTTTTAGACATTACCGTCTTAATAATTTAAGCTCTCAAGCGATGGGCTCTAAATATGAACTAGTATCTTTTTCGCTTCTTCAATATTTTAAGATTCACATTGGTCCCAGTGCAGTCGTAGTGGTCTTGGACCCCATTCATTTTTGGACTCAATCCCTTTTTGAGACAATACCATCTTAATAATTTAAGCTCTCATGCGATGGGCTCTAAATACTAACTAGTAACTTTTTCTGCTGTTCAATATTTAGAGATTCATATCGATCCCAGTGCAGCCGTAGGTATACATGGACTGAGAATCCCCTTTTTAGAAAATACTGTTTAAATAAATCTATGTCTCACGCGATGGGCTCTAAATACGAACTGGTGGCTTTTTCTGTTGTTCAATATTAAGAGATTCATATGCGTCCCCATCCAAATGAAATGTCTTTGACCCTATGCATAGACCGAGAACCTCTTTGTAGAATACGCTTTAACAATTCCAAGCCTCGTTGCTGGGGCTCAAATATGAACTGAAATTTTTTTTCTGTTGTTCAATATTTACAGATTCATATGTGTCCCAGTTCAGCCGTAGTTGTCTTGGACCCTGTCAATGTGTTGATGGAGAATCCCCTTTTTAGAAAATACCATTTTTAAAATTCCAAGTCTCACGCGATGGGCTCCAAATACAAACTGGTAGCTTTTTCTGCTATTCAATATTTAGAGATTCATATGGGTCCCAGTGCAGCCGTATTTGTCTTGGACCCCATGCATTTGTGGACTGAAAATCCCCTTTTAGACAAATACCGTCTTAATAATTTAAGCTCTCACACGATGGGCTCTAAATACCAACTAGTAGCTTTTTCTGCTGTTCAATATTTTCAGATTCATATGGATCCTAGTGCAGTCGTAGGTATCTTGGAACCTGTCCATATGTGGACTGAGAATCCTCTTTTTAGAGAATACTGTTTTAATAAATCTAGGTCTCTCGCGGTGGGCTCTAAATACGAACGTGTGGCTTTTTCTGTTGTTCAAAATTTAGAGATTCATATATGTCCCAGTGCAGCAGTATGCATTTTGGACCCTGAGCATATGTGAATTGAGAATCCCCTTTTAAGAGAATACTGTTTTAATAAATCTATGTCTCACGCAATGGGCTCCAAATACGAACTGGAGGCTTTTTCTGTTCTTTAATATTTAGAGATTCATATCGGTCCCAGTGCAGCCGTAGTTGTGTTGGACCCTGTGCATACGTGGACTGAGAATCCCCTTTTTAGAAAATACTGTTTAAATAAATCTAAGTCTCACGCGATCGGCTCTAAATAAAATGGTGACTTTTTCTTTTGTTCAATATTTAGAGATTCATATGGGTCCCAGAGCAGCCGTAGGTATCTTGGACTGTATGCATATGTGGACTGCGAATCCCATTTTTAGAAAATACAATTTTAAAAATTCAAAGTCTCACGTGATGGGCACTAAATACGAACTAGTAGCTTTTTCTGCTTTCAATATTTAGAGATTCATCTATGTTCTAGTGCCGCCTTAGGTATCTTGGACCTCGTGCATATGTGGACTGAGAATCCCCTATTTAGAGAATACCATTTTAACAATTCCAAGTCTCACGTGATAGGCTTTGAATACGAATTGGTAGCTTTTTCTGCTGCTACATATTTAGAGATTCATATGGGTCCCAGTGAAGCTGTATTTGTCTTGGACCCTATGCATATGAGGACTGAGAATCCCCATTTTAGAAAATACCAGATTTATAAATCCAAACCTCACGCGATGGGTTCTAAATACGAATTGGTAGCTTTTTCTGCTATTCAATATTTAGAGATTCGTATGGGTCTTAGTGCAGCCGTAGTTGGGTTGGACCCTCTGCATTTGTGGACTAAGAATCCCCTTTTTAGAGAATACCGTTTTAACAATTCCAAGTCTCATGCGATGGGCTCTAAATACGAACTGGTAGCTTTTTCAGTTGTTCAATATTTAGAGATTCATATGGGTCCCAATGCAGTTGTAGTTGTGTTGGACCCTAAGCATATGTGGACTAAGAATACCCTTTCTATAAAATACCGTTTTAATAATACCAAGTCTCATGCGATGGGCTCTAAATACTAACTAGTACCTTTATCAACTTGTCAATATTCAGAGATTCATATGGGCCCCAGTGCAGCAATAGTTGTCTTGGACCCTATGCATATGTGGATTGAGAATCCCCAGTTTAACAAATGTTGTTTTAATAATTCCATGTCTCACGCGATGGGCTCTAAATACGAGCTGGTTGCTTTTTCAGCGGTTCAATATTGAGAGATTCATATGGGTCCCAGTGCAGCCGTAATTGTGTTGGACCCTATGTATACACGGTCTGAGAATCCCCTTTTTACACAATACCTTCTTAATAATTTAAGCTCTCACGCGATAGGCTCTAAATACGAACTAGTAGCTTTTTCAGCTGTTCAATATTTAGAGATTCATCTGGGTCCCAGTACAGCCGTAGGTATCTTGGACCCTGTGCATATGTGGACTGAGAATCCCCTTTTCAGAGAATACCGTTTTAATAGTTCCAACTCTCACGCGATGGGCTCTAAATACGAACTGGTATCTTTTTCTGCGATTCAATATTTAGAGATTAATGTGGGTCCCAGTGCAGCCGTAGTTGTGTTGGACCCTGTGCATACGTGGACTAAGAATCCCCTTTCTAGAAAATACGGTTTAAATAAATCTACGTCTCACGCGATGGGTTCTAAATACGAACTGGTAGCTTTTTCTGTTGTTCAATATTTAGTGATTCATATGGGTCCCAGTGCAGCCGTAGTTGTCTTGGACCCTGTGCATATGTGGACTGAGAATCCCCTTTTTAGAGAATACTGTTTTAATAAATCTAAGTCTCACGCGATGGGCTCTAAATACGAACTCGTGGCTTTTTCTGTTGTTCAATATTTAGAGATTCATATGGGTCCCAGAGCAGCCGTAGGTGTCTTGGACCCTATGCATATGTGGATTGAGATCCCCTTTTTAAAAATGTCGTTTTAATAATCCCATGTCTCACGCGATGGGCTCTAAATACGAGCTCGTAGCTTTTTCAGCTGTTCAATATTTAGAGATTCATATGGGTCCCAAAGCAGCTGTTGGACCTTGTATTTACGCGGACAAAGAATCCCCTTTTTAGAAAATACCATTTTAATAATTCCATGTCTCACGCGATGCGCTCTAAATACGAACTATTAGCTTTTTTAGCTGTTCAATATTTGGAGATTCATATGGGTCCCGGGGCAGCCGTAGGTATCTTGGACCCTGTGCATTTGTGGACTGAGAATCCCCTTTTTAGAGAATACCGTTTTAATAGTTCCAAATCTGACGCGATGGGCTCTAAATACGAACTGGTAGCTTTTTCTATTTTTCAATATTTATAGATTCATATGGGTCCCAGTGCAGCCGTAGTTGTGTTGGACCCTGTGCATACGTGGACTGGGAATCCCCTTTTTAGGAAATACTGTTTAAATAAATCTAAGTCTCACACGATGGGCTTTACATACGAACTAGTGGCTTTTTCTATTTTTCAATATTTAGAGATTCAAATGGGCCCCAGTGCAGTCGTAGTTGTGTTGGACTTTGTGCATACGTGGCTTGAGAATCCCCTTTTTAGAAAATACTGTTTAAATAAATCTAAGTATCACGCGATGGGTTCTAAATATGAAATGGTGGCTTTTTATATGGTCCAAGATTTATAGATTTATATGGGTCCCAATGCAGCCGAAGGTATCTTGGACCCTGTGCTTATGTCGACTGAGAATCCCCTTTTTAGAGCATACCGTTTTTACAATTCCAAGTCTCACGCGATGGGCTCTAAATAAGAACTGGTAGCTTTTTCTGTTGTTCAATATTTAGTTGTCTTGGACCCTGTGCATACGTGGACTAAGAATCCCCTTTTTAGAAAATACTAATTTAAAAATTCTAAGCCTCACGCGATGGGCTCTAAGTACGAACTAGTAGCTTTTTCTGCTTTTAATTATTTAGAGATTCATATGGGTCGTAGTGCAGCCGTAGTTGTGTTGGACTCTGTCCATAAATGGACTAAGAATGCCCTTTTATGAAGGTACTGTTTTAATCATTCCAAGTCTCACGGGATGGGCTCTAAATTTGAACTGGTAGCTTTTTCTGCTGTTCAATATTTAGAGATTGATATGGGTCCCAATGCAGCCGTAGGTATCTTGGACCCTATGCATATGTGGACTGAGAATCCCCTTTTTAGAGAATACCGTTTTTACAATTCCAAGTCTCACGCGATGGGCTCTAAATAAGAACTGGTAGCTTTTTCTGTTGTTCAATATTTAGTGATTCATCGGTGTCCCAGTGAAGCGGTAGTTGTCTTGGACCTTGTGCATGTGTGGACTGAGAATCCCCTTTTCAGAAAATACCATTTTTATAATTCGAAGTCTCCCCCGATGGGCTTTAAATACAAACTGGTAGCTTTTTCTGCTATTCAATATTTAGAGATTCATATGGGTCCCAGTGCAGCCTTAGTTGTGTTGGACCCTGGGCATACGTGGACTGAGAATCCCCTTTTTAGAAAATACCGTTTTAATAATTCCAGGTCTCACGCGATGGGCTCTAAATACGAAAAAGTAGCTTTTTCAGCTGTTTAATATTTAGAGATTCAAATGGGTCCTAGTGCAGCCGTAGCTATCTTGGACCCCGTGCATTTGTGGACTGAGAATCCCCTTGTTCAAGAATACCGTTTTAAGAATTCCAAGTCACACGCGATTGGCTCTAGATACGAACTGGTAGCTTTTTCTGTTGTTGAATATTTAGAGTTTCATATGGGTACTAGTGCAACCGTAGATGTGTTGGACCCTGTGCATACGTGGACTGAGAATCCCCTTTTTAGAAAATACTATTTAAATAAATCTAAGTCTCACGCGATGGGCTATATATACGAACTGGTGGCTTTTTCTGTTGTTCAATATGTAGAGAATCATATGGGTCCGAGTGCAGCCGTAGTTGTGTTGGACCCTATGCATATGTGGACTGAGAATCCCCTTTTTAGAAAATACCGTTTTAATAATTCAAGATCTCACGCGATGGACTCTAAATTAGAAATAGTAGCTTTTTCAACTATTTTATATTTAGAGATTCATTTGGGTCCCAGTGCAAACGTAGGTATTTTGGACCCTGTGCATATGTGGACTGAGAATCCCCTTTTTAGAGAATACTGTTTTAATAAATCTAAGTCTCACGCGATGGGCTCTAAATACGAACTCGTGGCTTTTTCTGTTGTTCAATATTTAGAGATTCATATAGGCCCGAGTGCAGCAGTAGTTGTCTTGGACCCTATGCATATGTGGATTGAGTATCCTTATTTTAGAAAATGCCGTTTTAATAATTCCAACTCTCATGAGATGGGTTCTAAATACGAGCTCGTTTCTTTTTCATCTTTTCAATATAGAGAGATTGATATAGGCCCCAATGCAGCGGTAGTTGTTTTGTCCTTGTGTACACACGGACTAAGAATCCCCTTTTTAGAAAATACCATTTTAATAATTCCAAGTCTCATGCGATGGGTTCTAAATACGAACTAAAATATTTTTCAGTTGTTCAATATTTAGAGATTCATATGGGTCCCAGTGTAGCCGTTGGTATCTTGGACCCTGTGCATATGTGGACTGAGAATCCCCTTTTTAGAGAATACCGTTTTAATTGTTCCAAGTCCGAGGCGATGGGCTCTAAGTACGAACTGGTAGCTTTTTCTGTTGTTCAATATTTAGAGATTCATATGGGTCCCAGTGCAACCATAGTTGTGTTGGACCCTGGGTATACGTGGACTGAGAATCCCCTTTTTAGAAAATATCGTTTTAATAATTCAAGGTCTTACGCGATAGGCTCTAAATACGAAAAAGTAGCTTTTTCAGCGGTTTAATATTTAGAGATTCATATGGGTCCTAGTGCAGCCGTAGGTATCTTGGATCCCGTGCATTTGTGGACTGAGAATCCCCTTTTTAGAGAATACCGTTTTAAGAATTCCAAGTCACACGCGATTCGCTCTTGATGTGAGCACCACCATTAAGGGACCAACCACTAGGTCAAGGGCCAATAGAATTCAACAAGAGGTGGAAGCATTACTTCCCAAAAGGAAGGAATATCATGAAGAAGTGTCATCCTTCCACGGAATTATCATTCAAGGAAATTGTAGATTTCAAAATTTTAGCTTAGGAAGAATAAATCTGAAATTAGTAATTTCAATTTGATTGTATTTGTCTTAACTTGTAAAAGTAGGGATAGTTTATTCCAACATGGGATAAAATTAGACTATTTAGAATAGGAATAGGCTTAGCTTAAGGGCTTGGTTGGCTAGGAGCAGCCCATACCCACAACCAAGCAGCCCCCTTCCCTTTTTCCTATAAATAAGGGCTTAATGTAAGCAAATGACACCTTTGGTCATTTTATGCTATTGGAATCCTGAAATTCCCTTGAGAGAGCAGCTTTCTCTTCTCTTTCTTCTCCTCTTGCTTGTTCTTGAGGTTAAGACCCTTTTCCTTATCATTGGAGCTTCCAATGTGGTGGAACTTGGCTTATCTTCCTAACTTCCTCTAGCTAGTGTAGTGGTGCCTAGCTTAGGAATTATTTTTCTGCAATTTACATTCTGCCATTTACCTTCTTGCAATTTACAATTCTGGTTCTTAGTTTATGCTTTAATTTTCAGCCCCTTTCCCCTTTAATTTTGGTCATTTTCGTTTTGCCCTTTCTTCAATTTCTGCACTTTATTTCCAGCCTTTAATTCTTGCAATCACCTTCCCCAATTCCCTTTTTACATTCTGCAAATTTATGTTTCCTCTTCTTTTCATTTTTATGCACAATTTTGTGCTACATTGAACACAATTTGAGGAGCTCCCAAAACTGCTCTGAATTTTGAGCTTCAATCCTACCTCCAACTAGGTCCATCCTCCTCCTCCCAAGTGGGTTGTATTATGTGGTATCAAGAGCTTGTTGTTTGGAGGTAACTTCTCTCACTCTTCTCCTTCATTTTTCATCATCTTCTTCTCCCATTTTCTTTCGTTTTGTTCCAGTTTTTCTGCATATTTTCAGCCACTTCTTGCTTGAATTCACATGTAATTTGTGTTGCTTTGAGTCATATGTTGTTTGATCCTTGCTTAAACATCAATTTAATCGGTGAATTTTCTCAAAATTGCATCAAAATGTCAAGAAATTGAAGAACCCCTTTTCTGGTTTTTTTTTCTGGGTATTTCCAGCAAGAACACATCTATTGTTCTCTCAAATCCTTTGGAATTTGTGGGTTTTGTTGTTGAAATTGTAACTTGATCATTGTTGCGTCAAAAACCCCTCAATTATTTTGGCAAAATTCTGAAAATTGTTCATCATGTTCATCACTGTTCTTCATGTGTTCTTGAGGAAGTTTGTGTTAGATCTTTGAAAAAATTGTTGTTGGATGTTTAAGTGTTAATCATATGCTTGTTTTGGAGTGATATAAGTGTACATTACATTTTCCTAAAAGATACAAGGCAAAAAGCAAGAATCAACAAAGAACAAAAACGAAAAAAAATGTGAAAAAAAAATTTGGGCAGAATTTTTTCAAAAAAAAAAGTAAAAAAAAAATTCCAGAGTTGAATGATCTTCAAGTTTCATTTTATTGTATTTCAATTGTAGTATTTGAGTTGAGTTTGGGATCAATTGAAGTGTGTTGAACAACTTGAGTTGGATTTATCCTCTTGAATGAACTATGATTCATATGAATGATTTTCTTTCAAAGAAAGGTTAAGTTCAGTTTTAAGAACAATTCACACAAGTTTGTAATCCATTCATCCTTCTTGAAATCCTTTTGAGTGCCTTCTTTTTTTCACCACTTAATTGTTGCTTGTCTTCTTTGAATTCTAGTTTGTCACAATTTTAATCCCTTTGAGTTTAGCTAATTTTTGTGATAAGAGTTTCTTGTTTGTCCCCAAAATTCCTATGTTTTTTCCATTCTTGAATTCTGGATGAGTTGAGTTTTTACCACATTGGAAACATCAAGGCCTCTAATTTTAAGTTGAATATGTGTTTTTTCTTCAAGGGTAAAGCAAGACCAAATTGAGTGACTAAGAGTGGCAAACACTGGTGAGGAAGGAAGTAATTGGTTTTAATTGTGCTAACAATTTCTTGGTTTGCAAAGCATTCTTTGTTTAATTTTGTATGCAGCCCTAAGAAAGAAATTTTGTTTGATTTGGAGCTGAACTTGGAGAAGACTTGGACTTGAAGCTTGACTTGAAGAATTTACCCATTTGTAATAGATTAGGATTTCTCTTACTAGGACTTTCTTTTTTGGTGTAATTTTAGAATTTGGTTGTAGTAGTGTTATAATATTGTAATCCTTTTGATTTAGTTTGTACTTAGGAATTTTCCTTGTAATTTTGTTAGTAATTGTGTGTAAGTTCCAAGGCCTTTGTGTGGTTTTAAGGAGCCATAAGGGGGAGTCTAAGTGTGCTTGTTAAAAGGAGTAATAAGGGGGTTCCATAATTTCTAGGTTTACAACTTAGCCTATGTGACTACTTGTTACTTATCTTTCCCTATCTTGGACCTTGGTTTGTGTAAGAAACCAATTAACTTTCTGCATTTTAATTTCTTAATTGTTCAAGTGTTTTATGTGGTAGGAATTTGTACTTAGAATATTTGTGATTTTCTTAATTGATTTGTTTCATATCTTGTGTCTTGAGTGGAGAGCATCATGAGTGAAAATGATTATCCACCTAGCTTCAATAGGTTACAACTAGAAGCCCTTACCCAAACCTTTGAAAAAATGTTAAGAAAACAAAGTGAACAATTTGAAGATCGCTTGTATGAACTAGAAAAGAGGAATGAGACTTTGTTTAAAAAGAAACAAAATGAAGGGCCTAGTAGTTCTAAGAAAAACAAAAATAAAATTGATTCACCTAGGGAGGAACTTTCACAAGAAGAATTCTATGAATCCCTTAGAAGAAACCAAAGGAATAATCACAAAAGGGAATCAAGGTAGGCATGAGAGTGATAGGAATCATCAAGGTCTCCACTTAGGGTTAGAAATTCATCTAGAAGTAGGATCCATAGAAGTAGAGATAGACATTCTCCTAGCCATCATAGTCGTAGAGCTTCTTCTAGGATTAGGAATAGAGGTAAGGAGAGAAAATGGAAACCAAGAAAGAATAGATGGAACCAAGTTTAGAATTCCAAAATTTCAAGGGTTGAATGACCCTGAAATCTACCTATCATGGGAGTTGAAGGTAGAGCAAATTTTCATGTGCTATGAAATAAGGGAGGAACATAGGGTAAAGCTAGCTAGTCTTGAATTTTCAGACTATGCTTTGATTTGGTGGGATAAGCTAGTGAAAGAGAGAGCAAGGGTTCATCCTATTCAGACTTGGGAAGAAATGAAAGCCATCCTTAGGAATAGGTATGTACCACCATTACCTTAGGAGCTTCATAATAGGCTCCAAAGATTAACCCAAGGTAAGGACTGTTGATGAGTACTACAAAGATATGGAGGTAGCCATCATTAGAGCCAACATAGAAGAATGTGAGGAGGCTAGAATGGCAAGATTCCTTGAAGGGCTTAAGGATGAGATTAGGGATGTTGTGTAACTCCACAACTATATGAGTTTGAATGAACTCTACCACCAAGCCCAAAAGGTAGAACAACAACTCCATAGGAAAGGTAAGACTAGATACTCAACCTCAAAGCCTTCTTGGAAGGAAAATAAGAGGAAGGAAGGCCACAAGGATGTTCCTTTTAAGCCTAAAGATCCTAGGGAAATTAAAGATCCCAAGAAAGAAAAGGCCAACACCCCATCCACTCGATAAAAGGAATCATCCATTAAGTGTTTCAAGTGTTTGGGACGAGGGCACATTGCCTCTCAATGCCCTAACAAGAAGAGCATGATCCTTAGAGATAATGGACAAGTCTCATCTTTGGAATCCTCAAATGAAAACTCTAGCTCTAGTGCCACTAGCTCTTCTAGTGAAGAAGGATTAGAGTATGCCCCCGAAGGTGATCTTCTTGTTGTTAGGAGATTACTAGGAAGCATGGTCATGGGGGAAGATGAGAGCCAAAGAGAAAATATTTTTCACACAAGGTGTGTGATTAGGGGGAAGACATGTTCTTTGATTATAGATGGGGGAAGTTGCACCAACGTGGCTAGTGCTAGGCTAGTACAAAAGCTAGGATTAACCACTACCCCACATCCTAGGCCTTACAAGTTGCAATGGTTGAGTGACAATGGGGACCTCTTAGTGGATAAGCAAGTCTTAGTTGCCTTTTCCATAGGTAGGTATCTTGACCAAGTAACTTGTGATGTTGTGCCCATGGAAGCAAGTCATGTGCTCTTGGAAGGCCATGGCAATTTGATAGGAAAGTTCACCATGATGGGCATAGCAATAGGTATTCCTTTGTTTTCAATACCCAAAAGGTCACCTTAGTTCCCTTGGCCCCTAGTGAGGTTTGTAAAGATCAAGTACAAATGAAAAAGAAAAGAGAGGAAGAAAAGAAGGGAATTAAAGGAAAGAATATAAAAAAAGATAAGAGGTTGAGACATGAGAAAAATGATAAAAACCTCTTCATCAATCAAGGAGAAATTAGGCAAACTCTTCTAGCTAGACAACCCATGTACATGCTCATGTGCAAAGAGTATTGCTTGAATACTCAACCAAACCTTGAGTCTAGTGAACTTCAAGAACTTCTAGAAGAGTTCCAAGATGTGTTCCCAAAAGAGTTACCTCTAGGGGGTTGCCACCTTTGTTAGGGTATTGAACATCAATAGATTTGGTGCCTAGTGTTCTTACACAAATAGGCCAGCCTATAGAAGTAATCCCGAAGAAACTAAAGAAATTCAAAAACAAGTAGGGGAGCTTCTAGAAAAAGGTGGATAAGAGAGAGCTTGAGTCCATGTGCAGTCCCAGCTTTACTTGTCCCTAAGAAAGATCGATCTTGGAGAATGTAGTTGATTGTAGGCTATAAACCAAATAACCATTAGGTATAGGTATCCCATACCTAGGTTAGATGACTTATTGGAAGATTTACATGATTCCACAATTTTCTAAGATAGACCTCAAGAGTGGATATCACCAAATTAGGGATGAAAGAAGGGGATGAGTGGAAGACTGCCTTTAAGACCAAGTTTGGTCTTTTGAGTGGTTGGTAATGCCTTTGGGTTATCAAATGCTCCTAGCACTTTTATGAGGTTGATGCACCATGTTTTGAGGGATTTGATAGAGAGTGTGGTAGTATACTTTGATGACATCCTTGTATACTCCAAATCCCTTGAGGAGCATTTAGGACACCTTAGAGAAGTGTTATTTGTGCTAAGAGAGGCCCAACTCTTTGCTAACCTAGAAAAGTGCTCCTTCTCGCTGATGTAGCTGTATTCTTAGGCTTTGTGGTAAGCAAATAAGGTGTCCAACTAGATGAAGAGGAAAGTCAAGGCCATCAAGGATTGGCCTACCCCCAAAATATAGGAGAGGTTAGGAGTTTTCATGGACTTGCAAGCTTCTATAGGAGGTGTCTCTGAAAGATTTTAGTACCATAGCATCACCTCTAAATGACTTAGTCAAGAAAAAATGTCAAATTTGAATGGGGAAAAACAAGCCAAGGCCTTTCAAGCCTTGAAAGAGAGATTACCTACACCCATCCTAACTCTTCCAAACTTTAGCAAAAATTTTGAGTTAGAATGTGATGCTTCTAATGTTTAGATAGGGGCTTTTATTGCAAAGAGGGACATCCCATAGCTTACTTTAGTGAAAACTAAATGGAGCATCCCTTAATTACCCTACCTATGACAAAGAGCTCTATGCACTCATTAGGCCCTTCAAACTTGGCAACATTACTTGTTGACCAAGGAGTTCATCATACATAGTGATCATGAGTCACTAAAATACCTTAAGGGTCAAAAGAAGTTGAATAGGAGACATGCTAAATGGGTTGAGTTTTTGGAGTAGTTCCCCTATGTCATTAAACATAAGCAAGGAAAGATCAATAAGGTGGCTGATGCCCTATCTAGAAGACAAACTTTGTTAAATTCTTTAGGAACCACCTTGATTGGTTTTGAAAACTTTGGGGAGCTATACCCAAATGACTTAGAGTTTGGAGATCTCTACAAGTCATGTACCTAAAAAGCCTCGTGATGGATACTTTAGGCATGAGGAAGTCTTATTTAAGAACAATAGAGTTTCATAAGGTGCCTAAAGGAACCATTAGGGATCTCATCTTAAGAGAATCCCACCAAGGAGGGTTAATGGGTCACTTTGGAATCCAAAAGACTTTGGATATCCTTAAAGAACATTTCTTTTGGCCACACATGAAAAGAGATGTTCAAAGAATTTGTGCCCAATGTATTGTATGCAAAAAGGCTAAATCTAGGTCAATGCCCCATGGCCTTTACACTCCCCTTCCTATCCCCAATGTCCCATGGGTTGACTTTATCATGGACTTTGTGTTAGGATTGCCTAGAACCCTAAGGGGCATGGACTCAATCTTTGTGGTAGTAGATAGGTTTTCTAAGATGGCTCACTTTATTCCTTGCCACAAGGTTGATGATGCTAGTCACATAGCAAAACTGTTCTTTAGAGAAGTGGTGAGATTACATGGAATCCCTAAGAGTATAGTTTCTGATAGAGACACCAAGTTCCTTAGTCATTTTTGGAGGACACTATGCTCTAGGTTAGGAACTAAACTTTTGTTTTCCACCACTTGCCATCGACAAACTGATGGCCAAACTGAAGTGGTAAATAGGACTCTTTCCACCTTGTTAAGGGTTTTTGTTTAGAAAAATATTAGGTGTTGGGAAGAATGCTTGCCTCACATAGAGTTTGCTTACAATAGGGCTACCCATACCACTACCTTGCATAGTCCTTTTGAAGTAGTCTATGGATTTAATCCCCTTACTCCCCTTGATCTAATTCCTTTACCTAATGTGGTTGAATATCATAATAAAGATGGAGCCCAAAAAGGTCAATATGTTAAGCAACTTCACACTAAGGTAAAGCAACAAATTGAAAAGAAAACTAACATTATGCTAGAATGGCTAATAAAAAAAGGAAAGAACTTGTACTTGAACCTGGTGATTGGGGTTTGGTTACACTTAAGAAAAGAACGCTTCCCCGGTCTTAGGAAATCAAAACTCTATCCTCTGGGAGATGGCCCATGTCGTGTAATTGAAAGAGTTAATCCTAATGCATATAAACTTGATTTACCTGGTGATTATGGGGTGCATGCTACTTTTTTAATATATGTGACTTAACTCCTTGCCTTGCAGATGATGACTTCCATTTGAGGTCGAATGCTCTTCAAGAGGGAGGGGATGATGTGAGCACCACCATTAAGGGACCAACCACTAGGTCAAGGGCCAAGAGAATTCAACAAGAGGTGGAAGCATTACTTCTCAAAAGGAAGGAATATCATGAAGAAATGTCATCCACTGAATTATCATTCAAGGAAATTGTAGATTTCAAAATTTTAGCTTAGGAAGAATAAATCTGAAATTAGTAATTTCAATTTGATTGTATTTGTCTTAACTTGTAAAAGTAGGGATAGTTTATTCCAACATGGGATAAAATTAGACTATTTAGAATAGGAATAGGCTTAGCTTAATGGCTTGGTTGGCTAGGAGCAGCCCATACCCATAACCAAGCAGCCCCTTTCCCTTTTTCCTATAAATAAGGGCTTAATGTAAGCAAATGACACCTTTGGTCATTTTATGCTATTGGAATCCGAAATTCCCTTGAGACAACAGCTTTCTCTTCTCTTTCTTCTCCTCTTGCTTGTTCTTGAGGTTAAGACCCTTTTCCTTATCATTGGAGCCTCCAATGTGGTGGAACTTGGCTTATCTTCCTAGCTTCCTCTAGCTAGTGGAGTGGCACCTAGCTTAGGAATTATTTTTCTACAATTTACATTCTGCCATTTACCTTCTTGCAATTTACAATTCTGGTTCTTAGTTTATGCTTTAATTTTCAGCCCTTTTCCCCTTCAATTTTGGTCATTTTCATTTTGCCCTTTCTTCCATTTCTGCACTTTATTTCCAACCTTTAATTCTTGCAATCACCTTCCCCAATTCCCTCTTTACATTCTGCAAATTTATGTTTCCTCTTCTTTTCATTTTTATGCATAATTTTGTGCTACATTGAACACAATTTGAGGAGCTCCCAAAACTGCTCTGAATTTTGAGCTTCAATCCTACCTCCAACTAGGTCCATCCTCCTCCTCCCAAGTGGGTTGTATTAGCTCTAAATACGAACTGGTAGCTTTTTCTGTTGTTGAATATTTAGAGATTCATATGAGTCCCAGTGCAACCGTAGATGTGTTGGACCCTGTGCATACGTGGACTGAGAATCCCCTTTTTAGAAAATACAGTTTAAATAAATCTAAGTCTCATGCGATGGGCTCTATTTATGAACTGGTGGCTTTTTCTGTTGTTCAATATTTAGAGAATCATATGGGTCTGAGTGCAGCCGTAGTTGTCTTGGACCCTATGCATATGTAGACTGAGAATCCTCTTGTAATAAATTTAAGTCTCACGCAATGGGCCCTAAGTACGAGCTCGTTACTTTTTCAGCTGTTCAATATAGAGAGATTCATATGGGCCCCAATGCAGCCGTAGTTGTCTTGGACCTTGTGCATACGCAGACTGAGAATCCCCTTTTTAGAGAATACCGTTTTACGAATTCCGAGCCACACGCGATTGGCTCTAAATACGAACTGGTAGCTTTTTCTGTTGTTCAATATTTAGAGATTCATATGGGTCCCAGTGCAACCGTAGATGTGTTGGACCCTGTGCATACGTGGAATGAGAATCCCCTTTTTAGAAAATACTGTTTAAAAAAATCTAAGTCTCACGCGATGGGCTCTATATACAAACTGGTGGCTTTTTCTGTCGTTCAATATTTAGAGAATCATATGGGTCCGGGTGCAACCGTAGTTGTGTTGGATCCTATGCATATGTGGACTGAGAATCCCCTTTTTAGAAAATACCGTTTTAATAATTCAAGGTCTCACGCGATGGGCTCTAGATTAGAAATAGTAGCTTTTTCAGCTATTTAATATTTAGAAATTCATTTGGGTCCCAGTGCAGCAGTAGGTATCTTGGACCCTGTGCATATGTGGACTGAGAATCCGCTTTTTAGAGAATACTGTTTTAATAAATCTAAGTCTCACGCGATGGGCTCTAAATACGAACTTGTGGCTTTTTCTGTTGTTCAATATTTAGAGATTCATATGGGCCCCAGTGCAGCAGTAGTTGTCTTGGACCCTATGCATATGTGGATTGAGAATCCCCATTTTAGAAAATGTCGTTTTAATAATTCCAACTCTCACGGGATGGGCTCTAAATACGAGCTCGTTCCTTTTTCAGCTGTTCAATATAGAGAGATTCATATGGGCTCCAATGCAGCCGTAGTTGTTTTGGACCGTGGGTATACGCGGACTGAGAATCCCCTTTTTAGAAAATACCATTTTAACAACTCCAAGTCTCACGCGATGGGTTCTAAATAGCCTTTTCAGCTGTTCAATATTTAGAGATTCATATGGGTTCCAGTACAACCGTTGTTGTGTTGGACCCTCTGTATACGCGGACTGAGATTCCCCTTTTTAGACAATACCGTCTTAATAATTTAAGCTCTCACGCAATGGGCTCCAAATACGAACTGGTAGCTTTTTCTGTTGCTCAATATTTAGAGATTCATATGGGTCCCAGTGCAACCGTAGCTGTGTTGGACCCTGTGCATACGTGGACTAAGAATCCCCTTTTTAGAAAATACTGTTTAAATAAATATAAGTCTCAGGCGATGGGCTCTATATACGAACTGGTGGCTTTTTCTGTTTTTCAATATTTAGAGATTCAGATGGGTCCCAGTGCAGCAGTAGTTATCTCGTACCCAATGCATTTGTGGACTTAGAATCCCCTTTTAAGAAAATATCGTTTTAATAATACCAAGTCTCACGCGATGGGCTTTTAATACGAACTAGTAGCTTTGTCAGCTGTTCAATATTTACAGATTCATATGGGTCCCATTGCAGCCGTAGGTATCTTAGACCCTGTGCATATGTGTACTGAGAATCCCCTTTTTAGAGAATACTGTTTTAATAAATCTAAGTCTTACGCGATGGGCTCTAAATACGAACTGGTAGCTTTTTCTGTTGTTCAATATTTAGATATTCATATGGGTCCCAGTGCAGTCGTAGTTGTGTTGGACCCTATGTATACGCGGACTGAGAATCCTCTTTTTAGAAAATACCATTTTAATAATTCCAAGTCTCACACGATGGCTCTAACTACGAACTAAAAGCTTTTTTAGCTGTTCAATATTTAGAGATGCATATGGGTCCTTGTGTAGTCGTTGGTATCTTCGACCTCGTGCATATGTGGATTGAGAATCCCCTTTTTACAGAATACCGTTTTAAGAATTCCAAGTCTCACGCGATGGGCTCTAAGTACGAACTGGTATCTTTTTCATCTGTTCAATATTTAGAGATTCATATGGGTCCCAGTGCAGCCATAGTTGTGTTGGACCTTGTGTATACGCGGACTGAGAATCCCTTTTTTAGAAAATGCCATTTTAATAATTCCAAGTCTCACACGATGGGCTCTAAATACGAACTAAAATCTTTTTCAGCTGTTCAATATTTAGAGATTCATATGGGTCCCAGTATACCCATTGGTATCTTGGACTCCATGCATATGTAGACTAAAATCCCTTTTTTAGAGAATACCGTTTTAATTGTTCCAAGTCCCAGGCGATGGGCTCTAAATACGAACTGGTAGCTTTTTCTATTGTTCAATATTTAGAGATTCATATGGGTCCTAGTGCAACCGTAGTTGTGTTGGACCCTATGTATACGTGGACTGAGAATCCCCTTTTTAGAAAATACAGTTTAAATAAATCTAAGTCTCACGCGATGGGCTCTATTTATAAACTGGTGGCTTTTTCTGTTGTTCAATATTTAGAGAATCATATGGGTCTGAGTGCAGCCGTAGTTGTCTTGGACCCTATGCATATGTGGACTGAGAATCCTCTTGTAATAAATTTAAGTCTCACGCGATGGGCCCTAAGTACGAGCTCGTTGCTTTTTCAGCTGTTCAATATAGAGAGATTCATATGGGCCCCAATGCAGCCGTAGTTGTTTTGGACCCTGTGTATACGCAGACTGAGAATCCCCTTTTTAGAGAATACCGTTTTAAGAATTCCGAGCCACACGCGATTGGCTCTAAATACGAACTGGTAGCTTTTTCTGTTGTTCAATATTTAGAGATTCATATGGGTCCCAGTGCAACCGTAGATGTGTTGGACCCTGTGCATACGTGGAATGAGAATCCCCTTTTTAAAAAATACTGTTTAAAAAAATCTAAGTCTCAAGCGATGGGCTCTATATACAAACTGGTGGCTTTTTGGGTTGTTCAATATTTAGAGAATCATATGGGTCCGAGTGCAGCCGTAGTTGTGTTGGACCCTATGCATATGTGGACTGAGAATCGCCTTTTTAGAAAATACCGTTTTAATAGTTCAGCTATTTAATATTTAGAAATTCATTTGGGTCCCAGTGCAGCAGTAGGTATCTTAGACCCTGTGCATATGTGGACTGAGAATCCGCTTTTTAGAGAATACTGTTTTAATAAATCCAAACCTCACGCGATGGGTTCTAAATACGAATTGGTAGCTTTTTCTGCTATTCAATATTTAGAGATTCGTGTGGGTCTTAGTGCAGCCGTAGGTTTGTTGGACCCTATGCATTTGTGGACTAAGAATCCCCTTTTTAGAGAATACCGTTTTAACAATTCCAAGTCTCATGCGATGGGCTCTAAATACGAATTGGTAGCTTTTTCTATTGTTCAATATTTAGATATTCATATGGGTCCCTGTGCAGTCGTAGTTGTGTTGGACCCTGTCTATACGCGGACTGAGAATCCTCTTTTTAGAAAATACCATTTTAATAATTCCAAGTGTCACGCGATGGCTCTAACTACAAACTAAAAGCTTTTTCAGCTGTTCAATATTTAGAGATGCATATGGGTCCTTGTCTAGTCGTTGGTATCTTCGACCCCGTGCATATGTGGACTGAGAGTCCCCTTTTTAGAGAATACCGTTTTAAGAATTCCAAGTCTCACGCGATGGGCTCTAAATACGAACTGGTATCTTTTTCATCTGTTCAATATTTAGAGATTCATATGGGTCCTAGTGCAGCCGTAGCTGTGTTGGACCCTGTGTATACGCAGACTGAGAATCCCTTTTTAGAAAATACCATTTTAATAATTCCAAGTCTCACACAATGGGCTCTAAATACGAACTAAAAGCTTTTTCAGCTGTTCAATATTTAGAGATTCATATGGGTCCCAGTATAGCCGTTGGTATCTTGGACCCCATGCATATGTGGACTAAAATCCCTTTTTTAGAGAATACCGTTTTAATTGTTCCAAGTCCCAGGCGATGGGCTCTAAATACGAACTGGTAGCTTTTTCTATTGTTCAATATTTAGAGATTCATATGGGTCCCAGTGCAACCGTAGTTGTGTTGGACCCTGTGTATACGTGGACTGGGAATCCCCTTTCTAGAAAATACTGTTCAAATAAATCTAAGTCTCACGCGATGGGCTTTATATTCGAACTGGTGGCTTTTTCTGTTGTTCAATATTTACAGAATCGTATGGGTCCGAGTGCTGTCGTAGTTGTCTTGGACCCTATGCATATGTGGACTGCGAATCCCCTTTTTAGAAAATACCGTTTTAATAATTCAAGGTCTCACGCGATGGGCTCTAAATACGAAAAAGTAGCTTTTTCAGCTATTTAATATTTAGTGATTCATATGGGTCCCAGTGCAGCCGTAGGTATCTTGGACCCCGTGCATTTATGGACTAAGAATCCCTTTTTTAGAGAATACCGTTTTAATAGTTCTAAGTCTCACGCGATGAGCTCTAAATACGAACTGGTAGCTTTTTCTGCTGTTAAATATTTAGAGATTGATATGGGTGCCAGTGTAGCGGTAGTTGTGTTGGACCCTTTGCATACCTGGACTTAGAATCCCCTTTTTAGAAAATACTGTTTAATTTAATCTAAGTTTCACGCGATAGGCTCTAAACACGAACTGGTGGCTTTTTCTGTTGTTTAATATTTAGAGATTCGTATGGGTCCCAGTGCAGCTGTAGTTGTGTTGGACCCTGTGCATACGTGGACTGAGAATCCCTTTTTTAGAAAATACTGTTTAAATCAATCTAAGTCTCACGCGATGGGGTATCAATATGAATTGGTGGCTTTTTCTGGTTCTCAATATTTAGAGATTCATATGGGTCCCAGTGCAGCCGTAGTATCTTGGACCCCGTGCATATGCGGACTGAGAATCCCTTTTTTACAGAATACCGTTTTAACAGTTCCAAGTCTCACGCGATAGGCTTTAAATATAAATTAGTAGTTTTTTCTGCCGTTCAATATTTAGAGATTCATATGGGTCCCAAAGAAGCTGTATTTGTCTTGGACCCGATGCATATGTGGAATGAGAATCCTCATTTTAGAAAATACAATTTTATAATTTCAAACCTCACGCGATCGGTTCTTAATACGAACTAGTAACTTTTTCTTCTATTCAACATTTAGAGAATCATAGGGGTCCTAGTGCAGCCTTAGTTATGTTGGACCCTATGCATATATGGACTGAGAATCCCCTTTTTATAAAATACTGTTTTAATAATTCAAAGTCTCACGCGATGGGCTCTTAATACGAAAAAGTAGCTTTTTCAGCTGTTTAATATTTTGCGATTCATATGGGTCCCAGTGCAGCCGTAGGTATCTTGGACCCCGTGCATTTGTGGACTGAGAATCCCCTTTTTAGAGAATACCGTTTTAAGAATTCCAAGTCACACGCGATTGGCTTTAAACACGAACTGGTAGCTTTTTCTGTTTTTCAATATTTACAGATTCATATGCATCCCAATGCAACCGTAGTTGTGTTGGACCCTGTGCATACGTGGACTGAGAATCCCTTTTTAGAAAAATATTGTTTAAATAAACGAACTTGTGGCTTTTTCTGTTTTCAATATTTAGAGAATCATATGGGTCCGAGTGCAGTTGTAGTTGTCTTGGACCCTATGCATATGTGGACAGAGAATATTTAAAAAACTACCGTTTTAATTATTCAAGGTCTCACGCGATGGGCTCTAAATACGAAAAAGTAGCTTTTTCAGCTGTTTAATATTTAGCGATTCATATGGGTCCCGGTGCAGTCGTAGGTATCTTGGACCCCGTGCATTTGTGGACTGAGAATCCCCTTTTTAGAGAATACCGTTTTAAGAATTCCAACTCACACGCAATTGGCTCTAAACACGAACTGGTAGCTTTTTCTGTTGTCCAATATTTAGAGATTCATGTGGGTCCCAGTGCAATCGTAGTTGTGTTGGACCCTGTGCTTACGTGGACTGAGAATCCCCTTTTTAGAAAATACTGTTTAAATAAATCTAAGTCTCACGCGATGGCTCTATATATGAACTGGTGGCTTTTTCTGTTGTTCAATATTTAAGGAATCATATGGGTCCGAGTGCAGCCGTAGTTGTGTTGGACCCTATGTATATATGGACTGAGAGTCCCCTTTTTAGAAAATACCGTCTTAATCATTCAAGTCTTAGGTGATGGGTTCTAAATACGAAAAAGTAGTTTTTTTAGCTGTTTAATATTTAGAGATTCATATGGGTCCCAGTGCAGCCGTAGGTATCTTGGACCCCGTGCATTTGTGGACTGAGAATCCCCTTTTTAGAGAATACAGTTTTAAGAATTCCAAGTCTCACGCGATGGGCTCTGAATACGAACTAGTAGCTTTCTCAGCTGTTCAATATTTACAGATTCAAATGGGTTCCAGTGCAGCCGTAGGTATCCTGGACCCCATGCATATGTGGACTGAGAATCCCCATTTTAGAGAATACCATTTTAATTGTTCGAAGTCTCACACGATGGGTTGTAAATACGAACTGCTAGCTTCTTTTGTTGTTCAATTTTTAGAGATTCATGTGTCCGAGTGCAACCGTGGTTGTGTTGGACCCTGTGCATACGTGGACTAAGAATCCCCTTTTTAGAAAATACTGTTTAAATAAATCTAAGTCTCACGCGATGGGGTATAAATACAACTGGTGGCTTTTTCTGTTGCTCAATATTTAGAGATTCATAAGGGTCCCAGTGGAGCTGTAGTTGTCTTGGACCCTATGCATATGTGGACTTCGAATCCCCTTTTTAGAAAATACCGTTTTAAAAATTCCAAGTCTCACGCGATGGGCGCTAAATACGAACTACTAGCTTTTTCAGCTGTTCAATATTTAGAGATTCATATGGGTCCCAGTGCAGCCGTAGGCATCTTGGACCCAGTGCATATGTGGACTGAGAATCCCCTTTTTAGAGAATACCGTTTTAACAATTCCAAGTCTCACGCGATAGGCTTTAAATACAAATTGGTAGCTTTTTCTGCCGTTAAATATTTAGAGATTCATATGGGTCCTTATGAAGCTGTATTTGTCTTGGACCCTATGCATATGTGGACTGCGAATCCCCTTTTTAGAAAATATCGTTTTAAAAATTCCAAGTCTCACGCGATGGGCGCTAAATACGAACTAGTAGCTTTTTCAGCTGTTCAATATTTAGAGATTCATGAGGGTCCCAGTGCCTGTGTGGACTGAGAATCCCCTTTTTAGAGAATACCGTTTTAACAATTCCAAGTCTCACGCGATAGCCTTTAAATACAAATTGGTAGCTTTTTCTGCCGTTAAGTATTTAGAGATTCATATGGGTCCCAATGAAGCTGTATTTGTCTTGGACCCTATGCATATATGGAATGAGAATCCCCATTTTTGAAAATACAGTTTTTATAATTCCAAACCTCACGCGATGGATTCTAAATACGAATTGGTAACTTTTTCTACTATTCAACATTTAGAGATTCATATGGGTCCCAATGCAGCCGTAGGTGTGTTGGACCCTGTGCATTTGTGGACTGAGAATCCCATTTTAGAAAATACTGTTTTAATAAATCGAAGTCTCACGCGATGGGCTCTAAATACGACTGGTGGCCTTTTCTGTTGTTCAATATTTAGACATTCATATGGGCCTAGTGCAGCAGTAGTTGTCTTGGACCCTCTGCATATGTGGATTGAGAATCCCCTTTTTAGAAAATGCCGTTTTAATAATTCCAACTCTCACGCGATAGGCTCTAAATACGAGCTCGTTGCTTTTTCAGCTGTTCAATATTGAGAGATTCATATGGGTTCGAGTGCAGCCGTAGTTGTGTTGGACCCTGTGTATACGGGGACTGAGAATCCCTTTTTTAGAAAATACCATTTTAATAATTCCAAGTCTCACGCTATGGGCTCTAAATACGAACTAGTTGCTTTTTCAGCTGTTCAATATTTAGAGATTCATATGGGTCCCAGTCGAGCCAAAGCTATCTTGGACCCCGTACATATGTGGACTGAGAATCCCCTTTTTAGAGAATACCATTTTAATAGTTTCAAGTCTCACGCGATGGACTCTAAATACGAACTTGTAGCTTTTTCTGTTGTTCAATATTTAGAGATTCATATGGGTCCTGGTGCAGCCGTAGTTTGGTTGGACCCTTTGCACACGTGACCTGAGAATCCCCTTTTTAGAAAATACTGTTTAAGTTAATCTAAGTCTGACGCGATAGGCTTTAAGCACGAACTGGTGGCTTTTTTTGTTGTTTAATATTTAGAGAATCATATGGGTCCGAGTGGAGACGTAGTTGTCTTGGACCCTAGGCATATGTGGACTGCGAATCCCCTTTTTAGAAAATACCGTTTTAATAATTCAAGGTCTCCCGCGATGGGCTCTAAATACGTAAAAGTAGCTTTTTCAGCTGTTTAGTATTTAGAGATTCATATGGGTCCCAGTGCAGCCGTAGGTATCTTGGACCCCGTGCATTTGTGGATTGAGAATCCCCTTTTTAGAGAATACCGTTTTAAGAATTCCAAGTCACAGACGATTAGCTCGAAATACGAACTGGTAGCTTTTTCTGTTGTTCAATATTTAGAGATTCATATGGGTCCCAATGCAACCGTAGTTGTGTTGGACCCTGTGCATACGTGTACTAAGAATCCCATTTTTACAGAATACTGTTTTAATAAATCTAAGTCTCACGTGATGGGCTCTAAATACGAACTGGTAGCTTTTTCAGCTACTCAATATTTAGAGATTCATCTGGGTCCTAGTGCAGCCGTCGGTAACTTGGACCCCGTGCATATGTGGACTGAGAATCCCCTTTTTAGAGAATACCGTTTTAATTGTTCCAAGTCTCACATGATGGGCTTTAAATACGAACTGGTAGCTTTTTCTGTTGTTCAATATTTAGGATTCACATGGCTCCCAGTGCAACCGTAGTTGTGTTGGACCCTGTGCATACGTGGACGGACAATCCCCTTTTTAGAAAATACTGTTTAAATAAATCTAAGTCTCACGCGATGGGCTCTATATACGAACTGGTGGCTTTTTCTGTTGTTCAATATTTAGAGATTCATATGGGTCCTAGTGCAGCCGTAGTTGTCTTGGACCCTATGCATATGTGGACTTAGAATCCCATGTAAATAAAATATCGTTTTAATAATTCCAAGTCTCACGTGATGGGTTCTAAATACGAACTAGTAGCTTTGTCAGTTATTCAATATTTACAGATTCATTTGGGTCCCAGTGCAGCCGCAGGTATCTTGGACCATGTGCATATATGGACTAAGAATCCCCTGTTTAGAGAAAACTGTTTTAATATATCTAAGTCTCACGCGATGGGCTCTAAATACGAACTGGTGGCTTTTTCTGTTGTTCAATATTTAGAGATTCATATGGGCCTCAGTGCAGCAGTAATTGTCTTGGACCCTATGCATATGTGGATTGAGAATCCCCATTTTAGAAAATGTCGTTTTAATAATTCCAAGTCTCACACGGTGGGCTCTAAATACTAGCTCGTTGCTTTTTTAGCTGTTCAATATTGAGAGATTCATGTGGGTCCCAGTGCAGCTGTAGTTGTGTTGGACACTGTGTATACGGGGACTGAGAATCCCTTCTTTACACAATACCGTCTTAATAATTTAAGCTCTCATGCGATGGGCTATAAATACGAACTGGTAGCTTTTTCAGCTGTTCAATATTTAGAAATTCATCTGGGTCCCAGTGTAGCCGTAGGTATCTTGGACCTCGTGCATATGTAGACTGAGAATCCCCTTTTAAGAGAATAGCATTTTAATTGTTCCATGTCTCACGCGACGGGCTCTAAATACGATCTGGTAGCTTTTTCTGTTGTTCAATATTTAGAGATTCATATGGATCCTAGTGCAACCGTAGTTGTGTTGGACCCTGTGCATACGTGGACTAAGAATCCCCTTTTTAGAAAATACTGATTAAATAAATCTAAGTCTCACGCGATGGGCTCTATATACGAGGTAACTTTTTCAGCTGTTCAATATTTAGAAATTGATTTGGGTCCCAGTGCAGCCGTAGGTATCTTGGACCTCGTGCATATGTGGACTGCGAATCCCCTTCTTAGAGAATACCGTTTTAATTGTTCCAAGTCTCACGCGATGGGCTCTAAATACGAACTGGTGGCTTTTTTTGGTTTTTAATATTTAGGGATTCATATGGGTTACAGTGCAGCCGTAGTTGTGTTAGACCCTCTGCATACGTGGACTGAGAATCCCCTTTTTAGAAAATACAGTTTAAACAAATCTAAGTCTCACACGATGGGCTCTAAATAAGAACTGGTGGCTTTTTCTGGTGTTCAATATGTAGAGATTCATATGGGTCCCAATGCAGCTGTAGTGGTCTTGGACCCTATGTATATGTAGACTACGAATCCCCCTTTTTCGAAATACCGTTTTAAAAATTCCAAATCTCAGGCGATGGGCACTAAAGACGAACTAGTAGTTTTTTCAGCTCTTCAATATTTAGAGATTCATATGGGTCCTAGTGCGGTCGTAGGTATCTTGGACCCCGTGTATATGTGGGTTGAGAATCCCCTTTTTAGAGAATACCGTTTTAACAATTCCATGTCTCAAGCGATGGGCTCTAAATACGAATTGGTTGCTTTTTCTGCTGATAAATATCATGAGATTCATATGGGTCCCAATGAAGCTGTATTTGTCTTGGACCCTATGCATATGTGGACTGAGAATCCCCATTTTAGAAAATACCGTTTTTATAATTCCAAGCCTCACGCGGTGGGTTCTAAATATGAACTGGTAGCTTTTTCTTCTATTTAATATGTAGAGAATCATATGGGTCCTAGTGCAGCCGTTGTTGTGTTCGACCCTGTGCATTTGTGGACTGAGAATCCCCTTTTTAGAAAATACTGTTTTAATAAATCTAAGTCTCATGCAATGGGCTCTAAATACGACCTGGTGGCTTTTTCTGTTTTTCAGTATTTAGAGATTCATATGGGTCCCAGTGCAGCCGTAGGTATCTTGGACCCTGTGCATTTGTGGACTGAGAATCCCCTTTTTAGAGAATACTGTTTTAATAATCTAAGTCTCATGCAATGAGCTCTAAATACGAACTGGTTGCTTTTTCTGTTGTTCAATATTTAGAGATTCATATGGGTCCTAGTGCAGCCGTAGGTATCTTGGACCCTATGCATATATGGACTGAGAATCCCCTTTTGAGAGAATACTATTTTAATAAATCTAAGTCTCACGCAATGGGCTCTAAATACGAACTGGTGGCTTTTTCTGTTGTTCAATATTTAGAGATTCATATGGGTCCTAGTGCAGCCATAGGTATCTTGGACCCTATGCATATGTGGACTGAGAATCCCCTTTTTAGGGAATACTGTTTTAATAAATCTAACTCATACGCGATGGGCTCTAAATAGGAACTGCTAGCTTTTTCTGTTGTTTAATATTTAGAGATTCATAAGGGTCCTAGTGTAGCCGTAGTTGTGTTGGACCCTGTGCATACGTGGACTGAGAGTCCCCTTTTTTGAAAATATGGTTTTAATAAATCTATGTCTCATGCGATGAGCTCTTAATACGAACCGGTGGCTTTTTCTGGTTTTCAATATTTAGAGATTCATATGGGTCCCAGTGCAGCCGTAGGTATCTTGGACCCCGTGCACATGTGCAATGAGAATCCCCTCTTTAGAGAATACCGTTTTAACAATTCCAAGTCTCACGCGATGGGCTCTTGACACGCTCGTCGCAAATGCCCAAAAATAATTTCTAGA